>PVKU01005389.1:0-47408 GCA_004027475.1 Anoura caudifer | reverse complement strand
TGGTGCTGTATGTAGGGGTGGCGTCAGAGAGGGAACAATGCCACTTGCTTAGCTCTCACTCTTCTTTCAGTCACTTCCCCCACTACCCATAATCAAATTGGGCCCTTCTGGTGCTGAATCCCAGGTGGGTGGGTTTGTGTACATTCTAGGATCCCATGGGTCTCTCCAACAAACTCTCCTGTGAGTATGGATGTTTCTCCCACCACCACAACCCCCACAGATTTTTATAGCCAGAGGTTTTGAGACTTTCTTTTCCTTGCACTGGAATCCTAGGTTGTATGGTCTGTCTGGCTCCCCAGTTGTTCTTCCTGGTTTATCTGCATGCAAATGTGGGACTGCCCACTCTTCCAGCTGCCACCTTGCCATGTGTCCTCTCTGTCTGGCTGTCTGTCAGTCCCTCCCATCAGTCTGGATGGATGTTTCTTCTATAATTTCTTGGTTGTTAGACTTTGATACAGTTTGATTTTCTGGCAGTTCTGGTTGCTTTTTTATTTTTAAATTGGTTATTGTCCTTCTTTTGGTTGTGCGAGGAGGCAAAGTGAATCTACCTATGCCTCCATTTTGGCCAGCAGTCTCTAATAGGAATTTTGATCAACAACAGGTCCATGTGAAGTCAAGGATCCCATTACAAACACAAAAGACCATTTTACACTTGTGGAGACTGGTGACCAAACTGGAGAGTGAAAAGTTTTTTTAAAAATCTAAAATATCTTAAAGATTGAGAATGGTTACCTCATCATATTATGAAAAACTATTTTCTTGAGGACTAAAGATTATTATGTTTTAGTTACAAAGGGTGTTTTATACATCCATTACTTTCTTTGTCATAGTTTTCCTTCCATGTAAGAACTTACTTGTGTTCTGACATTTATTTAAAAGTGAATTCTCAAAGACTTGTACAATAATCACAATGAGAAAGTGCAGAATGATTTTATGAGGCAATAATCTAGTTCTCTTATTGTAAAACTCTAACCAGCCTTCAGCCTTACAGTTTATCCATGCGGGAACTGGATTATTACCTCATAAAACAACTCAGTGCTCCTATTATGGCTTAGATATAATCGTGTTTAAAGACCTTGTTGATTCCATTTAACAAAATTAGTTTTTATCTTATTTCATCATAAAAATGGACTCTAATAACCTTGACAATGTTTTGATATTTGCCCAATTATGTTTTCTTTCTTCTGATTTTACTATCGTTCAGTTTCAGTTGTCTCCATTCAACCCCCCCACATACCAAAAATTTTTTCAGGAATAGACATTTTTAAATAAAATTTTTACTGGAAAATTTAAAAAATCTTTTTCTTGCCTAATGTTGTAATCAACCATCTTTTTTTCTGAGATAATTAGACTTGATAAGAGGTTAATTATTTTCTTATTTCAACTAATAAAATGAAATACAAAAACATGAGTTTTCTCTCTTGCACATTCACCAGCAGTGATAAGTTGAGATTCAATGATATGCATTTAATATTACATATTCTAATGTTAGACAACTTTAGATCTGAATACAAGTTTTAGCAACATTAAGATGTGTGACCACAGTCAAGTTTTTAATATTCTAAGACTTAGTTTCCTCATTTATTTTTTAAAATGAGGATATTATAACAAAAATAGAGCTATCTCACAGAAAATTTAATGAAATTTAGATGACATATTTTCAATTAGTATTTTTATGTGTATTAGTTTTACCCTATTTTATATGTAAAATGTACATATTATAGAGCTCACAGATGCATATACAAGAATGATTGCAGGTAAGAGAAACTGGAGAAGCAATCTGGTTGAAGATATTATTGTGGCAATTAAGGATTATGTGCTGAGGAATTGGAGTAGAAAAAATAAATCATTTTCATAGGATAAATTTCAATATGTTTTCTAACAAGTAAAGTGATAATTTGAGACTCAGTTAAAATCCCAGCTGAGACTGGAGATGATGATTGGATGTCCTCCAGTGTCTCTTCATCAGTTGGTTCCTAATCCAATTGTTGACACCCGGAAAATTTAGTTTCTTGTTAAATATTACCATTGACTTTAGACCAACATTTATATTTGTGAAAATCATTTTGTTGTAACACAGCGATGGCTTTGCATTTTATGAATAACTGTTTATATCATTCTCTTCTCCTGTGCACTGTGTAATACTCTTCCGCACTAATTCAGTGATGGTCCATCCCTTTCTCTACTTGACCATCACAACTGCGACTCATTTGATTCAAATTTCTTTTGTACTCAAGTGTATTTTCCTGAGTCAAATTTAAGTAGAGTAAATTATGTAAGTTCTATTTTTCCCCACAGGAGCCTATATACCAGTTTGGAACCAATCTTTAAGTTCTTTTAAAGTGAAAATTGTAGATTCTGCTAACTTACTAAAAAGTATTTACCTAACATTCAGTGTTAAGTTACCATTCAATTTCTGTAAATATAAGAAATGTTAATTGTCAGTTTACCTTATATATGTAAGAGACATGTTGAACTATCCGAGTGCTGTTCGGTCTAATAAATTTAGTGCAATTCATAAGTACTTTTTAAAAATTCCTAGCCCATGGTAGATGTTTGGTTAGGATCACAAAGTATAAAATGGCTTGCTATTTTTGTCATTTTCACTAACATTGATTTTCAGTTATAGTTTGTCACTGACTCATTAAATATATATTTAGCTTATTTTTTTCTCCAAGTTTTTAAAGAACAAGCGTACTTATGGGAGACATTTATAAAGGAGCACTATCATCCTCTACTTCCAAATTTGTGGAAAATTATGAGAGGAAAAAGATTAGTGGTTTTGAATATCATCAGTGAAACAAAGACAATAAGCAATAGATTGATTATCTTACCTCCAAGTAAACACAAAGTAACTTCTCTAATCAATTTTGTACCAATTTTAGAATATTATTTTGATTATAAACAAATGAGAAACCAGAGTGAAATCTGCCTACTTCATTAGGTCACACATTCTGTTTAGGGCTTAGCACTACTAAGACTGTGAGGTTTTATGTTTTAACATTCTCTTGGTCCCTTGAAAAATGACATCAGTGAAATTCACAGAACTTCTTGCCATCTTCTTCATAGGGGTATTGTGAAAATGCCCATTAACATTTATAGAGTGACTAGATCTCCTAAAAAGAAAGACATTACCTAAGAAAGAAAGAAGTAATTTTAAAAGCAACATTTAAATAACTTAATTCTAAATGAATCAAATACACATGCATTAAACTTATGTAAATACAAGCATGACATTAAGTAATGAAGTACTTGGCTTAATTTGCTTTATGTTTTATGAAATGGAAACATTTTAAACATGGTTTGATAGATTTTATAAACCATATATACGGACAAGTTTGCTAGTTCTTGATACTACAAATAAATATTTCAACGAGTACTCTAAAGAACTCTTCATATTTCTCATCCTGATCTCACAAATTATCAAGAGAAATGTATTAAAAAGATATTTATTTCAAATCAAAATAAATTATTGCTGTGCTTTACTAAATATTGTTTGTCAAGGTAAGTTTCATTTTCTATCCATTCAACTGATATTTGATTAGAGATAATGGTAGATTTTATTCCACTTGTTAGACATGCCACAAATACATATTTAATAAGTTTTAGAGTATGAACACTGAAATCACAAATTAGAAGTTGGCTCCAATATCAATAGAGACAATGTCTAGCCTATGAATCTCAAATGTGACATTTAATGAGCCTCAGAAGACTGAGAACACACATGATAATATAATGATTACAAAGTCTTGGTGGGATTCATCATTAATGAGCTTATGCAGAGACTCAATTTATGTTATAGCTTTTTAAATAAAAATGTTTTTTTTCTAACCTAGATTGACAGGGCTAAAGCAAGAAAAAAATAGAAGATAAATTGCATTGTATTCTTTCTATTCCTAGCACTGCTCATAATTGTTGGAGTGTATTTGAGAAATATAGCTTTAAAAAAGCAGATTCCTGCTCTGAACTCACAAAAGTCAGTTTAATTCCAAATAACGTGTGTCATTTGGCTACTTCAAAGTGGCAGGGTTGTTATATCTAAGGTCAATAAATTATCAAGTTTACCACCTTCTCTTTGAAAGTGTTCATGGAAAAGAAATAGTACTGTAAGTAATAATTATCAGAGCTTAAAATGAAGGTTAAAAGTTAAAAAATAAAATTAAGTACTAACCATGTATTGATCTTTGTGCATTATAGAATTTTTTTATAGAATCATAGAATCCAACTACTGAAAGATTGCAAAAGGGGAAATTATGTGTCTGACAATTTGAATAAGTTGCTTAAGATTACTTAAAATTATAAGTAGGATACAGACCTAGAATTCAAACCCAGGTCTGTGTGGCTGTAAATCTAATAATATTCTCCTTATATTTTACTTTCTACCATTATAATCAATTTTTATGGCTTTTAATAGTAGTTACCACAGCTGCAAAGATTGTCCTAAGAGTTATTACCTTGGTAGTAGCTAAAGAAATTTTGGATGTTAGGTGTTTTCCATATATTTTTGAGCACAAAGAACTCACTTCCATATGTTAACTGATTAACCTGTTGGAAAGTAGGAGTGATTTAATTTCAGTTTGACAGGGCAGGTTAATTTGGCCCAACTGTATGGAGAGCTTTTCCTGATTTAGAGCAAAGCCCAATCTTTATATTAAATGTCCTTATTTCTTTGGAATATGTTAGGGAAAAAATAGAAGGGAACAAGAAAAAACACCTAATAAATCCACAAAATATTTACATCAAGAACGCATAACACCAATAAGAACAAAGTAGTTCTCAGGACAAAAAAAAAAAAAAAAAAGCCAAAAATGTGGATCATTTTAAGCAGACCCTGGGAATACATGTGTGCTTATCTCATTTCATTTTTACAGTGAAACAGATGAAAAGAAGTCTTCAGTGATTCACAACTAAGCCCATATTTAATGAGATGAATGAAGGCTTTACGGTGAGAAATGGAGAAATACTTGTCCAGGGTGGGGCAGAAGTGGGTGTACAGTTGTGAGTACATGAAACACAGGGTTTATTTTTGTATTATTATTTATCAATTACTGTATTATTTTCTACACAAATGACTATAAACCTGTTTTTGCCCCACTGTGTAAAACTGGATTAGTTGAATTCTCTGTTCACTCATGAATCACTACCACATGAAATATTCTCATTTGATCACATGATTCCATATTTTCTCAGGTCATTGGGGGGAAAGGCCAAGGAAAAAAGTACTTGATTAAAACGGTAGCTTTCCTTTCATTGTGCGCATATTAGGCTCATTACTTTGATAAATATTTTATACATGTTATTATATTTAGTGTTTCAACAATCCAGTAAAACATATTAAATTTCCATTTTACTGAAGAGGAAATAGGATCCAAAGTTAATAGGACTCAGGTTAATCAATTAGTGAGTAAAAGATCCCGGATGCCAGTCTTGTCAGGTTTGATTCTCAAGCTCTGCTCTTGACTTCCATAGTTACTCTAATTTCAATAAGCATTTCTAACCTGGGAATATTACAGTCAAGCTAAATAGAAATTTGGAAATAAAGGACAACAAAACACCGTTATGTCCTCTTGCAGATAACTCTTAGAATTTGTGAAGAAGTAAATAGCAGGATAGAATTCAAGGATTTATATATGCTTACTTTTTGTGTTATAATAGTTCTGACAGTATTATTATCTCTAATGTAAATGGGAAAACTAGGGACCAGAAGTTCTCATCACCCATGTACCATAATTTGGGACTTCACCAACAATCTTTCTCTTTTTATTTTCTTTGATGACAAAACTGAATATTAGTGACTTGATATTTATCCCATCCCACCCACTTCTGATAAGGAAAAGAATGTTAGGTGTCATTTTTCTTTCCTTTTTGTTTTTGTAAGCAAACAAGGAATCAATTTTCAACTGCTAATTTGATAAGACAAATGAAAGATAGAATTTTCAAAACATCAATAGTTTTTTATGAGTCTAATTCATGACTTCTTTTAAAATTAGCATGTCTCTAATTTGTTAAAGCATAAGTATGTGTGTTTTGTAGCTTACTCTTCATTATTTATATCAGTTTTCTTTGCTCTTTTTCTTTCTTCCAGCTATAGGCTCTAAATGAATTAGAAATATTGATCAAATAGATGAGCATACATCTATATTAAACTTACAGACTTGTATGTTAGAAAAAAGTAGATATGTGCTCTGGCTGGTGTGGCTCAGTGGATTGAGTGCTAGCCTGTGAACCAAAAAGTTGCTGGTTCAATTCCCTGTCAGGGCACATGCCTGGATTTTGGGGACAGGCCCCCAGTAGGGGCATGTAAGAGGCAACCACACATTGATGTTTCTCTCCCTCTCTTTCTCCTTCCCTTCTCCTCTGTCTAAAAATAAATTAATAAATAAATCTTTTTTTAAAAAAGAGGAAGAATATTTAAAGAAAGAGTAGACATTGGTGGAATATTATTTTTAAGTTAACCTAGGTGATCTTTGGGTAAGAATGGGGATTTCAGCTCATTAAACCTCTGAATAGCAAATTTTCAGTGAGTTATAATCATAAATTCTTATAATTTTCTCATATTTGAATATAATGTTTCTTTGAAAAATAATAATAGGTATTCTCTGCACCTTCTTGGCTTTCTATTTTAAGGCACTGGGTCTTTTGTGAAATTTGATGTTTTCTGAACTTGTGTTGAATGTCGCTTCTTGAAAAGGCCAAGGAGAAATTCTAAACTCTTTTTTGTGATATGATATATTCTTGTTTCCATCAGTGACCTCTTCATTGAGGAGAGAGAGAGGAAGGAAGAAAGAAAATGAGGTTTTCTCTGATGACAAGTCAATTTAAGAGAACCCTCTGATCAATTACTCTGCTTGGCTAAGGCAAGAGGTTTCTGGTTTCTTTTAAGGCAAAAAAAAAAAAAGAAAGAAAAAAATGCCAACACATCATTGATGACTTGTAGTCTTTGAAAGTGGGGATACGTGTTCTCAGTAAGACTTAGAAAGGCTAAACTTGATTTTGTATAAGGACTGCATTTGGAAAGTAGGAAAATATCCTCAGTTAATGGCCAGGAGAGAAGAGGTAAAGCTCAAAAGTTGTATTTGAAAAATTTAATTATGAAAGACATAATAATGATGATTGTCTTACTAGACAAAAGTTGACTTTATAAGTAATAGCTAAACATTTTCTTAAAATATACATAACATAATGTATTTCTTTATTGAATCAGTTGAAGGACTGATGTTGAAATTATACTAAATTATAAGATTTATAAACCTGTTGCCTCCCTGGAGTTTAGAAGCCACAACATGAAGACTATTTGAATTTCTTGTAAGATACAAAATACTAAGAAAGGGAATATAATTTTTAAATTCTATTTCACCCAGAACACCAAATTGCCTGTTAGATCAACATAGTGAGGGTTGTGCAAGCATGTCAAGTGGGAACTGTCATATCTCTACCTGTGACAACTGCTGGTAGAGCCGAACACTTTGGGAAATCCAACATTAATAATTTTCTGCATCCTCTTTTGAGCAGGCAGAGAGCTCATACTTTCCTTTGTTCCCAGTGTTTTACAATCAGCTAAATGAATAACCATAATGATTGGCTTTAATATAGTACTTCTCATCAAAGTATTTTAAAAAGCTTTTGTGAAGAATTAAACTCACGAAGTCCAGTAATGCATATGCTATGTTGTTATTCACATTGCAAAGTGAAGATAAAAAGAGCTTAAGTGGCTCTTCCCAGATCTATGGAAAAATCAGTCAAAGATTCATGCACTAACTGTAGGAATCCTGGCTCCTGTTTCATTGATCCAAAGCTGGACCTCATATTTATCAGGTAGACATGTTCATCTTTAAAGGCTAACTAGAAGCATGCATTTCTTACAGTTCTATCTCAGCTTAGTAATGAATAATAAAAAAAAGAATTGTCAGCATAGAGCAAGGTTGAAGTGCTGGATTTGTAACAAATACATACATATATATATATATATATATATATATATATATATATATATATATTTGGAAAAACAAGATCTTTTGTGTCCGTATCACTTTTTCTTCATTTAGTTGTTTGCTTATAAAAGAATATGCCTGCCATAAACAAAAGAACAGTCATTTTTTTCCTATTGAAATTTTAGATTTCTAGTTAAAGAAACAGATGAATAAACAATGAATTTTTCTTCTACAATAAAGAAATAAACCAGGATTTTTTATCACTGTTTCATTTAACAACAGTATACGACATGCCATATATATACCACACATTTTTATTTGTTGTATCATATTAAAATGGCTTCTGAGAGTAGTATAATCAACTCATATTTTATCTGCATATTAATCTTTACTTACAAGATGAATACATAATTCTTTTACAATATATTTTATTAAATTTAATAAACTCATTTTAAAAAAATAAAATCATACTTAAAAAAATAAAAATCTTACTCTTAAAAAAATTTAAGAAACCTTGCCTTTTCTGAGAGTAAACTGAATATCAGGTAGGCAATATATCATGCTGTGCTAAACATCTGTTCAGAACATACCCTTGTTGATTTAAATGTTGAAAGCTACAACACCATGATCCAACAATTGTGCTCCTTAGTATTTATGCAAAAGGGTTGAAAACTTAATGTCCACATAAAGACCAGCACACAGAAGTATATATCAGCTTTACCCATAATTTCCTAGACTGGGAAGCAACCGAGATGTCTTTCAGTGGTGAATGGATAAATAAACTGTGGTAAATCCAGACAATGGAATATTATTCAGCATTAAAAATTAATTTTTTAAGCTGTGAAAAGACATGGAGGGACCTTAAATGGACAGTACTAACTAAAAGAAGCCAGATTGAAAGGCTACATATATATTATATCATTCCAACTTATATAACATTATGGAAAAGATTAAAACACGGAGACAAAAAAATTGGTAGTTGTCAAGGATAGGGGTGAGGAGAAGTAACTAGGCAGAACACAGAGGACTTTTAGAATAGTGAAAACCCCCTGTGCAGCCATGACCAGCTTGGCTTAGTTGGTTGAGCATTGTCCAGCAAAGTGAGGAGTCACCGGTTCAGTTCCCCGTCCCTGCACATGCCTGGTCGCAGGCTGGTCCTGGTTGGGACACACGTGAGATGCAATCAATTGATGTTTCTCTCCTTCTCTTTCTCCTTCCCTTTCCTACTCTCTAAAAATAAATGAATAAAATCTTGAAAAAACACTCTGTACAATATTATAACAAGAGCTATATGTCATTATGCATTTTGCCGAACTGATAGGATGTGCAATGCCAATAGTAAACTTCGGACTTTAGGTGAATATGATGTGCCAAAGTAAGTTCACCATCGGTCACAAATGAACCACTCTGGTGGGTGATGTTGATAACGGGGGAGGCTTTATAACCATGAGTGGAGACAGTAGGTACATGGAAGATCTTTGTAGCTTCCTTTCATTTTTGTTGTAAAACTGAAACTGCTCTAAACTACGGCCTTAAAAAACCCACAAACCTTAAAGGTCCAGCTAGCCCATTTTAATGTATGATATTTTGATATTTTTGTTTATGTCATCCAAAATGAATATCCTAGACTGCATGAGGCCTCCATGTAATTCTTCAGGAACTTTTTTCCTGCTATGATGAACTCTGTTCAGGACATTCATTTTTCTAAAATAGGCCTGAAAGGAGCAGAGTCTTCCTTGTAAGCAAACTGTACTCAATGCCAAAATTATTTGATAAGCGCTTATTTCTACACAAGAGGAAATTTGGTAGAAATTCATGCATTGTACATACATTTTTTGAGGGCATTAGACTATGCTAAAATTTCCTTCTATATCATTTCATTTTAAGTTTTTCTTGTTTGCCTATTATGTGAGCTATAGCAGGGGGATACAGAGATAAATTGCACTTAGTTCCTTACTCCCTAAATCTGAAGCTTGGGAAAAAAGGGAACTTAGCATACAAGGTCATAAGTTGCATTCCTTAAGATTGTCATATTCAATATGGAATGTCAAGGATAAAATCATAAAGCAATTGCCATCTAGAAGGATTCTATGTGTATAATACACAGAATGAAAACATGAGCAAATGCATAAATAAGGCATTTAAAAATCAAAAATGTGCAAGTAAAATTTACTAATTAAGGCTTATTTCAAATTATTTAATTCATTCAAAATATTTATTTGGTGCCTATAATGTGTCAGAGAGCTCTTTAGGGTACTAGAGAGAAGAGGGGTATGGCCCTTTGAATGAATGTAGTTTGCAGGAGGTTGGGAGATGGACATTAAAAATTCCAGCTGTGATTTGTGAAAAGAAGGCAGTGTACAGGGTATTGCAATTGTGTATGACGAGGCTACCTGAGCTGGTGAGGAGAAATATGGAAGGCCTCACTGAGAATGCCACATTTAGACCGAGATAAGAAAAATTAATAAAAGTGTGCAGGTCTTGAGGAAAATAAGGAGCCCTATGCTTTGTAGGTGTTTAAAGAAGGCCAAAGCACAACGGAGTTACTAACCTCGGGGAGAAGAGGGAGTAAGGAGGCCGGAAGGGTGGGTAAGGAGCAAGGCCTTACCAAACTTGCCATACACTCTGGTCTTTCTGCAAAGGACACTGGGAGATGAGTAAAACCTTTTAAGCAGAACAAGGTTAGATTTCAGTTTTTAGGAGGATTACTCTGACGCTCTTTGCTAATAGATTAGAAGACATTGAAGAGACTGTCAATAGGCCAGGAGAGAGATGGTGATGATCTGCCTTAAATTCTCAGTAACAGGATTTCTGGGCTGCCCATTTGTATCCTGTATTTTTATTAGTGGTTTCTAAAATTAGGTAAAATATACTTGAATGTTTCCTGAAAGGATCTAAATATTAGCCATGTATTAGTCAAATGTGTAATCAGTGCGTATTGATTGTGGGTTGGTAGAGTGTCCTGCCTGTCAGTGAGTTTTTATAATGGTCCAGGTAGTGCCTAAAGATTTCATGAACTGACTCCTAAGGAGTCAGATAATGATTTTATGCCCTAGAGAGGAAGGTGATATTAATATGTCACCATCACCTGTGTACATTTTTCGTCAGATGAATCTTTCAAGGCTTTTTAAATTAAAAAATGTGTTCCTGTTGTATTTCTAATGTTGGTAATAAAGCTTTCACTTTGAACCTAGAATGTGCATGTGTGGATGAATTTAAAAAAAATCTTTGCCCAGGCTGGTGTGGCTGGGAAGATTGAGCGCTGGCCTGCAAACCAAAGGGTTGCCAGTTCGTTTCCCAGTCAGAGCACATGCCTGGGTTGCGGGCCAGGTCCCCAGTAGGGGGAGCATGAGAGGCAATCACACATTGATGTTTCTCTCTTCCTCCCTTCCCCTCTATCTGAAAGTAAAATAAATAAAATCTTTAGAAAAAATATTTTATTTCACATCTCTAAGCATATTACATACATGTAGCAGGCTTCCAATTTTATTTTAATTATTTAATATAACATAATTTTTTCTAGAGAATGATTTAACAGTGTAACGAAATATATTTCAAATAAAAAGTGCTATTGTATTTTTATGAGAAATTCTTGCTCTTAAAACAAATTTGAGATTTTCACAAATATCTCCTCTAGTTTACCAAACAACATTGCAATTGATTAGAGAACGGCTTAACTGTGGCAACAACATGAATCAGTTTAACATTTCTCCTCCCCTTCCTTCATCTTGGAATGAGATAATGAGGCACGACTGTGCTAGTAGAGATATCACTTTTAGCTGAATAATTCATCTGTGAATAACCCAAGATTGCAAAAATTACAGCATAATATAAGCATTATTTATGGTTAGTATGAGGTTAAAACTTTGGCACTATTTCTCAGTGCATGGAGAAAAATTATCCATGGCTGCATATTTACACATTTTATAGGAATGGATCAAGATGATTCATCTTTATAAAGTTAATTGAACCTGTTGAATGATATTACTAAATTAGTTTTTACATGAATGAATATTATTTTTAAAATTAGGTGAACATTACCTATTAAATTAGGTGTTTAAAGATATCTAAACTATCTCCTATCTGCTGATGGAGTGTTTCTATGCAGCCCTGGCACTTTTATTCTGTTTTAAAATATAAAGATAGATAATTATTAAATAAATAAATCTTATAATGCAATCTTTCCAGTTCCACATGTCACCTTCTCTATAGCATCTTTTCTTGCAAATAACCTGGTATACTTGGTAGTGAGTAATTACAGATAACATGGCAAAAAACTTGAAGGTTAAACACAAAGTGCTCAGTTAAATATGAAAGAGACAACATTAGATAATTGAAATGTTATTTATGCAAGTTAAAAACAAATGCAGAGACTTATGTAAGGTTGAATTAAATTGCAACATATTAAATTGTTATCTTCCACTCATCTTGTCCCAAGAATTCTCATCATCACACAGTAAGGTAGCTACCCTTGCTTATTCTTTCTTCCTCTGTTGATTGAAACAAAAACAGAAGCCAAGCATGCTCACAGAACTATGATAATGTCTCAGCCACTGAAGAAACTGTAAACAAAACGAATGTTCTACTGCAGACCAGAATTTAGAATAGTAGCATTTTGGGGACTGTGTTTAAAAAAAGAAAAAACCCACAAACAACTAATCAAGTTAGTTTAAGAAGAAAAATACTTATTCCTAATAGCCTTGGAATTCCATATTCAGAACATTATTCTGTAAGTTAAACTAGTTAGCGAGTATTATAGGCAACCATGAGATTGGTGTTTTAGTTGTTTCTAAGTTTAACAAATGGCTGTAATTTCTTATAATCATACAAATATTGAATATCTACTGATGATAAATTTGAAAATGCAATTAAAAATAGAAAAGAAAAATTTAAAAAGAGAAAATAAATAATTCTGTGGTTAGCCAATATCTGCTGTATTGCTCTGAGACCCTGGGTAGGTTCAGAGGAACACTGTAAAAATCCATTGTGTGCTACGCATTGCCACACAGCAAGACTTTTCTTAGAGGTCCTACGATGGATTTCTGAGTGCTGACATCAAGCCTGTTCCTAACTCCTGGCCGACTACATGGACCCTCACTTTAGTGACAGTCAAAGGAAATAGATGTGGCACTGAAGGCCACATCTATTATCTTACATGTTTTTGAGGATGGTCTCTTTGGCGTTTTTTTCTGTTAGTTTGGAAATGCTGTAAAGTAAGGATGGTCATTTGACCTTTGTCTGATGGTTTAGGAAAGCTGTAAATTGAGAGCTTTGGCTTGGCCTGATACACTCCGTGCTGGCCTCAGTGAGAAATTTGGGAAGGAAAAGTCTTATGGGCAATGGATAAGACAGTATTGAAGGTTAGGGGGTGGGAATGCTGAGCAGAGACAAATCTGAGATGTTTGGCTTTGAAGGAGAACAGGGAAATGGCTAACAAGGAGATGCAAATTCACTCATTTATTTTATTCAAGAAGTAAAATATGAAAGTTCTTTGGCTGAAACAGCTGTCAGAATATGTGTTCTCAAGATTAGTTTAGGTAATATAGATGGACAGGTGAATACCTTTTTGTGCATGTATTTTTCCTAGACTCCTCGAGATAACAAGCTTGGTGAAGAACAATGACTTTTCTTCAGTCTAATGCATTTGAAAAACTGCATATTATTGCAAACACAGAGATTGTACTACCAGTAACTGCGCTATGTCTTAGAGATTTTAACGTTAAAATGATGTAGTCTTGGTTGTTAACAAGCTCATAGCCTAATTACTCCTCATTACATTCTTGGTTTGTGGTAATTTAAGGGTTGTCAAATTTAGTGTCACATCAATTGTGTTACTGCTGTTTGGGGGAATGTATCATTTATTCTAGATAGCCAAAATAAATTTATTTCCATAGTTACTTTGGAATTAAAATTAAAAGTCTATCAAAAATAACTTTCATAATCAACTTTTCTGGAGAAAAGTATACAGAACAAAAGCATCTGCCATGTGTATAATTTGGCAAGTGTCCTTGTCTGGCACTTTCCAAATTGTTTTAGCAATGTTTGGCAAGAACCTATCACAAATTACGGGTGATTATAATTTTGCAGTTTGCGGAAGCAGATGGAGAAGATGAATTGACAGAAAGAATGTTTCTTCTTAGGAAGCTGATTGGTAATAATAATGATCTATAAAGAAGGCAAAAAAGTCAGTGAGAACTTAATCCTATTCAAAAACTTTCAACTTAATTCAAAAATGGAAAGTATAAAAAGAAAGCTATCTACAAAAATTACTCTAGAATAATGTGCATTGTACAAAGAGAAATATTATGAATATATAAAACATAATTATTTCACTAAAATGCCTGTTTGCTAAGTAAAATAATTCAGTTGGTAGTTAATTGAATAAAAAGCATGTAATTGATAGTGGCTTCTTTCTCCTAGAGGTCAAATATCTGTGCTTTTAAAAAATGTAATAATTTTCAAAGTAATTGTATGGAGAATCATGGTAACTTGACAAAACTACTACATCTTAGAGGAAGTAAACTGAAAATAAGCACATCGTTATTATGTAAGAGTAATTTATGATGGTACTTTCTGTTTTATAACGCTGGACCATCGAGGAGGCCTAAGCTTTAGAGTCATGATGTCTAGGTTCAAATTCTGGGTGGCTTAATTCTTATGAATGACTCAACTCCTTTATTACCTCAGTCTCCCCTCCGTTTACAATACGACCACTTCTCACCACCTCCACTGCTCCAACCCTGATCTAAAATTGCCATCATCTGTCACTGGGATTATTGAAATAGCCTCCTAACTGGTTTCCCTGATGCGAATCTTGCTCCCTTCAGACAATTTTGCAAATGACCGTCAGAGCGATCATGGTAATGTAAGTCAGATCCCCACGCTTTTTAGAGCCTCCAGGGCCTTCCCTGGTCTTTAGGACCCATTTGCATTCTATCTCAGCTTCATGAGCCTCCAATCCCATCCTTTGAACTTTCATCCTTGCTCCTGTTTCTCCACACATGCTGGTCCCTCGGTCTTTGGACACACCAGGCGTGGTCCAGCCTCTAGTTGTAGCTGCTGCTCCCTCCGCTTGGAGTAGTTTTCCCTCAGACAGAGCTACTTCCTCGGGGCCTTCTCCCTCACTCCCTGTCCATCTCCTTTCAGGAGAGCTTTCCTACACATCTGGTTTCGAGCTGAAACCTCCCTCAACACATCCCTATCACCCTTTCCCAATTTGTTATTTCTTTCTGCAGTCTGTCATCCACCTACGTTGGTATTTGTACTTATCGTTTGTTGTGCCACACTGGAATGTGTAATCCATGACAATAGTGAGTTTTGCCTCTATGGTTCAGTGCCCTGGCACAAGATAGGCACAACAAATAAGAAAAACTTGTAGGTATTATTATGTGATTTGGAATTCATGTTCTCTTTGTTGCCTGAGACATTTACTGGTGGGTAAATCACATAATACTGCCTTACCTATAAAATGAGGCTAAAAACTCCATCTTTTCTAGACTATTACGGGGATCATATAAGATAAAAATAATCTACCTTATAGGTTACTGACATTTATATGTACCAAGCACACTGCTTGGAAGATGAAATTCGATGAATTAACGTTAATAGAGTTGGCATCTGAATGAAGAAATAATGTTATGCAAATTCAGGCATCGTTTATTTTAACCCTGATTTTGTATTTGGGAAAAGAAAATTGTATCGATTATTTTATGTGAGAAATTTTGTAGAGAATAGAAATTGACCCAGTTATGTATTTGTTCCTAAGCCCCCTTTTCATACATATTTAGATAGCTTCTATTTTTAGTCATGAAACGCATGTGTGAGATTACACACAGGTATGTTGACGTTGCCCGTAGACCACCCGAAACGCTTGCTGTCAGAGTGGCCACTGTGTACGGTTATGAAGGATACGGAGACCACACCCCTCAGGAACCATGGCACATCCCAGTAAGAGCGGCTTAGGAGGGACTTAAAGGGGAGCATCTAGGAAAGTGGTTTTGGGGTTGGGTGCATTCAGAAAGCAGAGACAGTTCTGTGACTGTGTACTTTAATTTTTATCTAGAGAGTGGGAGGAAAGAAATGGGACTAACATTGTACTTGGAGAAGCAGCATAACTGCTCACGTTAGCCTGGGGATGGGGGATGTTTGGTAACTGTTGGTGATTCGCACAACGGTCTTGTTATCGCTCATGCTCAGCCATGGCTACTGAGTTGTCTTGTTGTCTCTTTATTGTGGTCATACAGTGGACCTGTCTGGTGCTGGTGACGTGGGAGATTACTTATGTCCAAAAGGCGAATACCATGACCTCCCTCTGAGTGCTGAGGTTAGCTCCGAAAAATGCCAAGACCTGACTGCTTGAACCAGACCAGCGTCCAGCTGTCGGGGACTACACTTCCTTTTCTCAGGCTTTATGCACATTTGTACACATGTTGGAGCTTGGTTTTAATCATTTAAATACTTTCTTTTTTAACTAAGCACTAAGCTACCCAAAATTTAGATGATTTTTCTTGGATATATGTAATTCTCTGGGAAAAAAATGCCAGCATAATCTTATATCCGAATTGATTTGTAGTACAAATTGACTTGCAGTAATTTTTGGTAGAAACTAATACTCAGCCATTCTTAGGTAAATGGTTATAAATATCCAAATACAGCCTAACTAAATAACATTTTGTAACTAACAAGATCTGTCAGATACATATATAATCTACATACCATTTTATTAAGAATGCATTATTACAATTACAATAGGATTTTAATAAAGGTAAACAAAAATAAAAATTATAATGCAAAAACATTCTTGTAATTTAGTCATAAAAAAACATTCAATTTCCTTAAATACCTTTTACATATTATTGTAGCTTACAAAAATTTATACCACTTATTTTTTGGTTCTTTGTTAATGGATTTGCATTAAAATTTTTAATTTATTTTTTATAAATATCACTTACTAAAAAATAATTATGCCAGTTTATTTAAATGTGAGCCAGCTGTTGATGCCTAATATGGTAGCTATTATACTTCCAGCATTGTGTTTTTAAATCTCATTGGATTAGGTCATTAACAGGATAAATGACTCTCTCATAATGTATATACTGGTAGGTAAATAGATAATCAAGTATATGTAACCCTTATAGACTTTTACCTCTGAATGATCATTTAGTAGAATCTCTTTTTTGTAGAGAAAATGAGACACATTAGACAGACATTAAATTATACTCTAAGAGATGCAGAGATGATATAAGAAACTTTTTTTTTTAAATTCAGAGTGTTTCCCACTGTGACACTTGTCTTCTCTCTTTGGGTTAAATTGAAACCCCCTGTGGATTTATCTTTCTTATATAGAAAATCACAAAAATTCAACATTTATTAGTAGGGAGATACAAGAAGAAAAATGGATAAAATTGTCAAACTCCTTTTATTTCACCACATTTTGCTAGTCAGAATAAAAAAAAGCACACTTGATCACAAAATATTACAAAAGTTAGAGTAGGTGACTTTGTATTGTCTGGTATGGAGCGTTTCAACAATGATGAACTCTTCCATTGACAGCCCCCAGAATCTATGCTTTTATTTTTTGTAAACTATTATCTAAATTCTTACTCATATGTATACATAAATCAAAAATTTTGGAGCCTTACAAAGCTTTGATAAAAATCCTGGCTGTTTTAATTTAAAGCACCCTAAATGAGTAGTTCAGTATATTGCTTACTCTTTGTGAAGTGGGTATATGCTTTTTAGTTAAGGAACCTGTATTCTGTTTAGTATAATTTCATGGCACGTTTTATTGTTTTATAAGGTGGGATTTGGGAAGAGTACTTTAAAGTAGATTTAGGGTACAATTCACTATCTTTAAAGTTCTATTTTATGCTATAAATTACTGCTTAATGAGAATTCTTCCAACAAATCGGTAAGAAAACAAACAAACAAAATTCTTATGGATTTACCATAATTTTAAGTTTCTCATCTCTTTCTTTTAACAAGTCTTTTTAAATAAGAGCTTTTAGACTCATAAATTTAGTTAGAAATTTTATGTGTTCTCCCCAAATCCCTTTTTAAAAATCTGATATACCAATCCATGTGCATGTGTGATACACTGCTAAATGAAACACTCAATTATAGGACTGTGTTCCTTGTGTGCCAATTGAGTCAATGTTTTTGCATTGGTGAGGCCATCCTTATTTAACACCTCATAAAAGAAAAGCCAGCCTCTTCCAAAAGAACTAATTTATTGTACACTAAGGATCTGCCTTAAAAATGGTCTCCTACTGTATTTAAAGTAGGACTGATTCTTGGAAGGGACTTAAATACTACGGATTCCATACATGTTGTAAATAAGGATGCAAATCACGAAACAATAAATTTCTGGCTTGTAAAAAACACCCTGAACAAAACTTTAACAAATCATAACTGTCAGTGAGAGAGATGATAGGATTTTTTGTCATGCAAAGAAATACAAATCACTGTGCTATTGCAAGCATGTTATGGCTCTCTCTCTCTCTCTCTTTCTCTCTCTCACCTTCTTCCCTCATTCTCTTTTTCTCTCTTCCACCCCACCCTCTCTCTATTCTTTGGTTTCAGACACATTATCAAAGCTAATGATAAAAGCCTTCCACAAAAACAAGTCTTAAGCTTTGAGAACAAACACCTCTTTCGCATCCTGAGAGAATATTCCACAAACATCATCAATCTCTTTTGAATCATGATTTACGACCTTTCCTTTTAGCCTATTTAAGCCATTTGTGGGCATGCTACAGCAGCATCACACTGGGTTTTTCCTCCACTTTGCCCTCTAAATATATAGCAACAAAACTGTGTGCTACTGCCAGTTTGGCAACATGCTTGACAAAGAAATTAAGGGCAAACTACAGATATTAGGCTGTAAAACAACTTTCCAAAGCAGTTGCTTGTTAATGCTTGTACTCTCCAGAAAAATGGACAGGGAGTAGCTCTTTCTGTGTAGATTCAGCCAATTCGTTCTGTTTTGTATGTTAATTGCTGTGGCATTCCTAAAGCCAGGTACTGAAAACTTTAGGGCACAAAATTTGTGTTTTTCAAAAGAAAAATAAGATCAGTGGAATAATTTGCATGGATGTATATTTCTTCTGACAAAACTAGTATCTCACGAATGGTTAACAGTTGTCTGATAAATGCCATCTTTCTGGATGTTTTCATTGTAAATCAGGAGTCTGTGCTGCAGCTGAATTCATTTAGTGTGTGCCTAAACCCACTCGTACTCTTGTGCTTATTAAAACAGATGCACATACATTATTAATTGTTGACTAACTTGCAATCATCATCAAGGGCAGAAAACCTCTACCCCCATCAGGAAAACACACAAACATCATGATTACTTGAAAACATGGGCAGATCTTTGAGATGTCTATATTGAGTGAAATAGTAGCTACTAACATGTCTAGCAATGTTTATGAAGGAAGCTTTGCAAAACAAAATGTTTACTATAACCAAGTGATGCAAACCAGAATTTCTGAAGCTGGGTACTTGATAGGAGAGTCAGAATTATTATTCTTCCTCTCTTACTTTACCAAATAATGTGTATATATACAGAGTGGGAGGAAGAGAATACAATAATGACACAGAAATTTGGTCTTAACGGTAAGTCTCAATATTTTTTATAGTTGCATTAGATTGTAGGAAGTGATGGTTTACAACCCCAGTTACTCAGGTGGTCTGGTGAAGGGCAATCAGATCATAGGAGAACATCTGTATTAGGAAAATCAAATTTATGTTCATTGCATAGTCAAAGGAGATTATATTTTCATTTTCCCCTTACCTTGGGTTTTTATATGTTCTGTGCTATGATCTGAGATGTTTTTAGTGTGAAGTATCGGGTTGCTGAATCAGCAACAATTATAGGTTTGCATGATGCGTTCTCTTCTACACTGCTGGTAGGATTTTAAATTGAAAAATTTTGGAAGGTAATATTGAAATAGTTTTATTATGCCTTAAAAATATCCATATACTTTGACAGAATAATTACTTTCTGAATATATCCCAAGGATATAATCTGAAATTCACATAAAGATTTTTATAGAGGGCTTCACTGTGTAATAAGTAAACATCAGAGACAAATACTCAATGATAAGAACAGTTAACTAAATTATGGTGTAGGTGTGTGTGCATGTGCTGGGAATACATATATGAAGCCATTAAATTATTTATATGTAATATATTCAATTATTCATCATTTAATATATTGGGGCACCATGTTGTAAGTTGAAGAATAAAAATCTGCCCCAAACTGTTTATCCAATGTCATCTTTACTAGAAAAATGTATACTTAGAAAAAGAAAACATTAAAATGTTGATAGTATTCTCTCTCAGCATGGGATTATTGATAATTCTAAATTATATACTTGGTTTTTTACTTTTGTGATGTTTTTATTTATAAAGCTACAAAGACTTCTTTAGAATTGATGGATAAAGAGGGGAACATATACTATACTTACTAAACTATTTCATTCTCCTGGGCTGAGGATGAAACTACACTTTCAGCTCCTATGCATCACGTGGGTTTGGTTCTAGTTCTCTTCAGGGACAGGTAGACAGAAGTGCCATATCACTTGCAGCTCAAGACTCTCAAGCATGGTGTGCCCTTTCCATGTGCATGCTCCTTTATCTTCAAGACAGGAAGTAAAAGATTCAAGGATAGTAAAGCAGCCTAGATCCCTCAGCATCCACTTGAGTAGGAGCTGAACAAGTGAGCCATGTCATCATCATCGACATCCTTATTACCATGGAGATTTTCAGATTTATTGGTTACTTCAGCATTGCTTAGTATTTCTCAGCTACTTTACTGTGATACCAGTCACTTGCTAGTTTTCTCTGCTTAATAATAAAAGCCACAGATATGTAAGCAATGTAAAATAGGAGTATGTCAGATACTGCTTTTATGTGCCCTGAGTATTGTACGTAGGTCTGTTTAAAGCTGTGAAAAATGTTATGGTTTGGGGATTATTAGGCTGGTTGTTTATCTCCTTACATTGGGATTGGCAGGCTTCCAGATTTTATATTAATGACAAAAAATACACACAAAAATATGGAAAACGTTTAAATGTGATTTAAAACATTTAAATGTGATTTAAGAACATTTAAACGTGCAAGATGCTTTCTTCAATTCAAGGAAAACGTTTCACACTTGCATGCATTTATACAGACTGTTCCTCCATCGTATAATTTTTCCCTGTCTGCATGAGAAACACCTACTCAGTTTTTTACAACCATACTCAGATGCCATGTCTCCATAAAGCCTTGTTCAGTCCAGTCACCAATGTGTATGGATGTCATTCGATATAGGCTCTGGGTGCAGGAATATTTAATGTTTTATGTTACCAAGTCTTAGCAGAGAGCCTAGCATAATATACAGAATCATTACATTTGATATTGTTACTAAAATATTGTTCACTTGTAATGTTGGTTCTGTTTTCATCAGTTTTATTAAAAAGTGACAGAAACCTGAGTATTTCCCATTACTTGTTTCTCCTACCTAACTTACCTATAATTAAGATCCTTTATTGGGGTCACTTTTGATTCTGCAATTTTAATATAATTCTAACATTTTCTTTTGATAACTGAAGCTGCTGTTAAAAAAGTCAAGCTTATATTTTACCTGTTCTAATGTTTTAAAGCTAACTTTAATTTAACATCTTTAATGTTATATAACTTCTTTATTTTTTTTAACTAGGTGAAAGTGCTAATATATAAATCTTATTTGTGTGGTTTTTGGATTACTATGCAGTCATTAAAAAGAATGTGGTAAATCTAGTTATACTACCTCTAACATTTTTTGTTAGATATTTTGGAGTCAAAAAATAATGAGTGACTATATTCTATGTAGTTTACAAATTTCAGCTTCCACTTAGGATGTAGAAAACCTTAGGAATGTATTGCTCCCACCCTAACAACTCAGAAAACTAGATAATCTATAAAGTGTTACCTTACCAATCTTACCAGAATGCTGAGTTCGTAAGGCAATGAGACGAATGGAAACCCCAGACCCCTTTGAGGAGACAGAATACATGAACTCCTTTACTTTTGGCAGAACATGGGAGGGAGAGGCAAACTATAAACGTGGGTAAATAAGAAAATATCTGAGATGTTAACATATTCTCAAAGGATAACTAAAGCCCATTGTGAAAGCCTAGAATCTCTAGGAGCCTCAGATAAAAAAAGAAAATTCTATTTCACTGGATAGCTTTTTTCCATGGGCCTTCACTAGCAATTTTGGTAAAGATCGGGGACAGAACAGCAGAGTTGAAAAAGCTCCCCTTGGTGGCAGACAGGCTGAAAACTCCCTTCCACACGTGAGGCAAATCTGGCCTCTCCATAATCAGTGCTCCAAGTATCTTAGTCAGCAAGAGCTACTCTAACAAAATGCCATTGATTAGGTGGCGTAAACAGCAGACATTCATTTCTCAGGGTTCTGGGGGCTGCGAAGCATGAGATCAGGGTGCCAGCAGGGGTCAGGTTCAGGTAAAGGTCTTTCCTCGCTTCCAGGGGGCTGCCTTCTTGTTTAACCCTCACAAGTCGGAGGGAGGAAGCTCTGATGTCTCTGTCTGTCCTTTATAAGGGAAATAGTCCCATCGTGCTGGTTCTGCCCTGATGACCTCCTCTAAATCTGGTTGCCTCCCACAGGCTCCATGACCTGATACCATCACATCGGGGTTTGAGGTGTCAACATACGAATTTTGGGAGAGCACAAACATTCAGTCCATAACATCAAGTGACATTGACAATAACCTGCTACTGCGAAAGACAGAAAACCCTCATGCCATTAATTCTAGGCAAAGGAACTCTGCTACGGGAAAAGGAATGGACACCAAAGCCGTCAGTTTTGGTGGGAAGGGACAGGACACCCAGTTGAGCATGGGATCCTGCACTCATATTAAGTGGATGTCTGCTACTACTGAGCAAGGGACAAGAAATTTTCTGCCACCCAAGACCATCCGCAGACACAAGTTTGGCTGCTGAAGTTGGGAAAGAAACAGGAAGGCTGAGATAGCCCCACCCTGGAGCCACAGTTTCCCAGGACCTGCCTAAGACTACAGTTGTACTAAGATAGCCAAGAATTTCTCATCCATCCCCCAACATAAACCTCACATGGAGTAACACACGATAGTAAGCTACTGCAGAAATGTAACAGAACGGAGAGACCTCTCTCTGCGGTGTGTCTCACACTGAGCATGGGGAGCAGCAGCCCACCACTATGTGAATTATAGACCAACTTATATCCTCTTCACTCTCCCTCAAAAATGCATAGACAGCCTGACAGAAGAAGGGGGTGATCATCTCTAAGCATAAATACTACTTACCTTAGTCTTTACTATTCTCATTCACATCAAATCTTGGGAAAATATGAGACACACAAAAAGTAAGAGAAAACAGCACATCGGCCAAGAGATTAAGCAGTTCATGATCAAGGTTTTGAGAAAATACAAACATTGGATGAAGAACATAAAAATAACTACAGTTAATATTAAAGATCTAGAAGGTATAGAGTATAACAATACTAATATAATTCAAATCAAGTATTAAAAATAAAAAATGGAAATTTAGATTTATAAATTATTGGGATAATTGATTAAACTTTATTTTTTATGAGAAAAAATTATTTTATTATCTTTCCTTGGTTTTCTACTAGAATGTATCATATTCATTTCTCATTTAATTTTAAAAAATTTGATCTTTATTGTATTTTTCCATTACCATTTAGTCCCCTTATACCCTCCTGCCCACAGCGATCACCACACTGTTGTCCATGTCCATGAGTCCTTTTTGCTCAATGTCTCCATCCCCCTCCCTGCCAATTAAGCTTGGGGAGACAACTATATTATTTAAGAAAATATTTTATTAAGGTAATTGATATTGGGTAAGGTTTTAATGTTTTGAGTTAGAAGGAGAAAAAGTTAGGTAAATTGTACTTTATTTAAAATATGTAGGTATTTAGGCATGGGAGATACCTAAAAAGCAAAATACATAAAGGGTTGTCTAGAAACGTGGCCATGTCTAAAGAACAAGAATGTTGAGCATTTAACTCTAAGGTATAATTACTTCTGTAACAACATGACAGCCTCCCCTTTTTCCTCTCACAAACCTCTAGTGAGGTTTACTTCATACATAACAGCTTGCTCTGATGTTTGGAGTGATGTAGGGAACAAATAAAAACAGGTAAAAGAGGCATAGCTGGGAAAAAATTGAGGGAACTCATGGAGGAGTCTTTACAAGTAAGCAGGGGACTTCACAGAATTGTAGAATTCGTGCCACCCAGACACTAGGTGGGGTTGCCCTGTCCTTACTCCCACAAGGGCTGCCTGGGAACCCCCGTTCCATGCTCAATACATATTTCATTGTGTTATTTTAAAATATAAATTAAAAATAATTTTTACCCATTTCTATAATCCTCAAACAGGTTTTGCATTCATGGAAATTAACAAAATTTTGCCACAAAGGCTCTGTAAAACTACCGTGGCTACCCTGCTGTGTGGCTGCTCAGGATGGTGGTCAGTAAAGCTCAGGAAGGAAAGTAAAAGAGTGTGGGAGAGAGTAATGGTGTTTTCCCTCAATTTCTGCATTTTCTGTGTTTCTTAGTGCTGAAGAGAATATAACTTTAGAATGAATTTCCCTTGAGTAAAAGGAAAAAGAAACTATAATGTTTTATCCAGAATATTTTGTTAAAGAAAGAGTACTTTTTTTAAAATGGCTTTTACCTCAAGCTCCCTTTTTGTGAATGGAATCTAGGGCCTTAAATATGATGTGTATTTATATTAAACTCTTACATTGCTGGTTATCTTGAGTGAGTGTGAAGCTTTCACATTTACTTGCATTTTTCTTTTCTTTTTTTAATAGTTCATTTTTATTGTATTTTTCCATTGTCATTTATTATCTCCCTGTACCCTCCTCCACCTCCACCCAAACTCTCTACTCCCCTCACCCTCTGCAAATACCACTCTGTTGTCCACGTTGCATGTTTCAGTCACTTTTATTCTTACAGTAAGCATGGCTTTCATATTCAGAAGTCAACCAAATAACTAAATATTTAAATATAAACATAAGTCTTTAAAGTCTTATTAGAAAGTAGATGTTTTAGCATAAATTTGTGATCAATTTACCATAAAGTTTCCAGTTTTTACCAGCACTTGATGTTAGTCCTTGACTATAGGCTGTAAAGTAATTATCATTATATGATATGAGCGGTTTTTTTGTCTTCTAGTTTTTACATAACTATGCAATATGGGTATTTTTCTGTATGTTATTACATGCTCTCCATAGACATGATGTTAAATAAATTGATAACATTTTATTAGCAAATGCACTGTAATATGTATAAATATTCTATTATTCTATTGTTATGATACTTTTCTTCAACTTTTTGTCTGTAACAAATAATGTATTTTTAGTTAAGGTACTTTGGTAGCAAATAACAGAACCCACATTGTTATTTGCTACCAAATAACAGAACCTCAGCTTATGCAGTCAAAAGGAAAGGGAGTTTTATGTATGTGCAATTTTAAATTCAAGAAAAGATTGAACGAAGTTTGCAGTAGGTCTGACACTGCGGCAGTTCTGAGGCTCCCTCCACGGGAAATTGGTTTTGTGTCTTCTCCTCTACTCACTTATGGACAAAATGCTACTCTCAACTCTCAACCTCCATGTGCTTTAGTTTAATTTTCCAAGAAGGAGGAAATCTGATTGACTTCATTAGTTGATCAGCGGTATGCAAACTTGGCAGTTAGGGAGATGCCCTCTTGTGAATCTGGGCAACTGGTCCTTAAGAAAAGGGTTGTCTAAACATCTCAACAGTTGTCTCTGAGAGCATGATAAATAGTTTTGAGTATAGACATTTCTCTGGATTTAAAATTATTTCCTTTAAATAAATTTCCACATATAGATTTTTTTCCATAAAAGGATATAAACCTCTTTGCTGACCTCATCTAAACCAATGCCTTCAACTACTACTCACAACCAAATAGCTTTCCAACCAACCTGGAGCTCCAGTCCTACTCCTTAAGTCCAGACTCATATATTTCAGCCATTTACTTATAATCTCCCACAGGGTGTCATTGTCATGTTGAACCATCCAAGCTAAAATTAACTCATATTGCTCAACCTAATTATACATTTTTCCTCTATTATCTGAATTAAAATAATTAAAATCTTCAATGGCTCTCCAAAAGTTGAGGTAAAATCCTTCTTCCTACTTAGAGTGTCCATACAGCCAGACTCCAGTATGATTTTCTTATTACATTGTATGTCATCTTCTTTCCTACAACAACCCCATGTGTGTCTTCCTGTATTTCTCCAAGGAAAGGTCAAGATTTCACTGGTCTTTTGTTCTCTCTATCATTCTTTACCTCTCTGACTCAACAACCTCAACTCAGCTCATGTGTTAACCTCTCAGAAAATTTTCCTTACCTATTAATTAATTGACCTTGCAGTGCTGTGTATAGAATTTATCATAGTGGTTGTTGAGTGGATCAATGATTATTGGTTTACGTAGATTTGTTTCCACATAAGTGATCTTCACTTAGATAAGACTGTATTTATCCCATTACATGTTTGAATACTTACTGCCCAGGAAGTGACTAATATAGAGAAGTCACTCATTGTGTGCTATCTGAAACATTTAGATGTGTACGCTAAATTTCTTACAGAAAGTCCAATGATGTCTTCTAGTTATGCTATTCCCTTCTGCCCCTTCTGAAAGTGCCATAACTACACATACACGCAATTCTGTCTAGAAAACAGACTTTAAAGCCCAAAGACTAGACAATATAGGTAATCCAATAATGTTTAACCAAATATCATCTTGACTTGGTTAGAAAGGAAAGAAAGGTAAAAATAGGTTATAAGAAAATGCTGAACTCCCTATCTGACAGGGCATAATGCAAATGAAAAAGGAAACATTCACTTTCCATTAATTTCCATTATTTGATATATCAATTTTTTTTCTACTTTGATAATTTAAGGGAGTCTCTACCTTGACCCTTTAGCCACCCTCTATTTTATGTTACTCTATTTCTAGAAGAGAGCTTGATCAATTATCTGGAATCTCAATGTTTTTTGGGACAAGTTAGTACGGATGCTAACTTAAGCCTCATCATTTTTCTTAAACTTGAGTATGAATTTGCAGTCTTGGTAGCCAACAGTAAAAATGTTCTGTGGTGGATGCCCTGACCAACATGGCAAGTTTTCTGGGCATTGTCCCACAAATCAAAAGGTCACAGGTTCAATTCTAGGTTAGGACACATGCCTGGGTTGCAGATTGAGCCCCTGGTCCAGGAGCATTGGAGAGGCAACTGATTGACGTTCCTCTCTCACATCAATGCTTCCCTTTCTCCCTTTCTGTCTCCTTTCCCCTCTCTCCAAAAATAAATAAATAAAATCTTAAAAAATAGTTCTGTGGGTTAAAATAAAACAAAAGAAATAGGAAAAATAATGAAAGAATACTAGAGACTCAAAATAATTATAGGAGAGAAAAATTTCACCTTTGAATGCCACTAAAAGATCAGGGAGCTCTGGAGGCTAACAAACACACAAAGTAGCTACTGAGTGTGTCCTACATGTAAGGTGAAATCCAGCTATTGTAGGGGAAGAAGATACAAACTGTACCCACAGTGGTTTTCCAGTCCAACAGAAATTGTGGCTGGTATGTTAGTGGGGACAAGCAGGCTCTCCTTTCACCTAAAAATAATGCTAACTTAGGAAAAACATTTCTGTCAGTGATCGACTAGTAAAATCTTTACACAATAAATGTAAAGTGAAGCTAATGAATTTCTTTTAAATGAATAATTTAAGACCCTGTAAAATTTACACTGATTGCTCTGATTATTGAATCATTGTATATACAACCAGAGAAGGAGAAATCTGTGGTAGTTCAGGGTGATTAGAAAAGTAAGTCATTAATTCTACTTTCAAGTGGGAGAAGAAGCAAAGAAGGCTTCACTTTCAAGGTTGTGAGGTATGCCTCGAAGAAGAAATTGGACTCTCCTACAATGTGGGGTTTGGAAAGGACACTCACGGCAGAGATACACAGCATCTAACAATGCATGCGGCCCCATACGTTCCAAGCATGCTGAAGGCTCAGAAGGTCATGCATTTTGTTTCTATTGAATGGATTCATCAGGAAGAAGTAGTCTAAGTCCAAGGCAGGAACACAGTAGGGTGGCCTGTGAGGTGTAATACTCGGGCACTGGATTTAAACACGTGGGGCATGGGTTGTTGTCCAAGCTTAAGAGCAAAGGCGTTAGATGATTTAATTTGCAATTTAAAAGGGTCAGCCTGGCATCAATGAAGCAAACAGGGACAAAGAGTGGACAATGGGAGGAAGCTGAGATGAGGGTAACTATCTGTAAATATTTTCAAGTCGACCTTTTTAAAAATGTCACGTCCTTTATTAAAACATTTTTAATATATAGAACATTTCTGCCTAACATTGTGCTTCATTAATGATAGCTTAGACTGTATTCATAGCATAATAACACTTAATTTCTCTTTAGAAATTAAATGAATTATTTTAGCATATTAGGATAATAATTCTAGATATTATTAATATCATAACAAACCTAGGGCTAGTCAGTTCTCCAGTTTAACATACTACCTAGGGTCAAATTTTTATAAACACAATATTTTAAAATAGTAACTATACGCACTCCATTTTCTCTAGCAAATACAAGTCCCCATAACTAATACGTCGCACTATACCTCCGCCATACATATGATATCCCAGGTACTGCTGTTGTGTTCCGATGCTGCCTATTCTATCAAAAAATGCCAGCTGCAGGCATCTGCTGTGACAGATGCCTGATACCTAAATGCTGCTGGTCAACATCTATCAAGTGCAAGTTTCTGCAATTGATTCTAAAGCTGTTAGTAATTCCAAAATTGCAGCATAAAGTCTTACTGGTTTTCTCAAAATGGACTACTAAATTATTCAATTGTTTGGTGTCATGAAGTCAGTGCAACAGTTAACCTTTAGTAATTTTGGAAAATCCAAATCCACTTGATTTTTCTTTCTCTTTAAACCAGTGCTGCCTATGTATTTTATCAGAGAACTAAGTACCATTTTAATTGTCCTTTTGTATCATATCTTCCTATTCATTAATATTAAAATAATACATGAGTTGGCCATTCTCCCTTTTCTTTTTTACACATACTAAAAGTAAGATTTTCCTCAGTGAAAGAGTGAGTAGTCTGGCCGCAAGGAGAGTTGCCAGGACTGTGAATGATAAAGGATTTTCAGAAAGACGGGGGCTGCACAGTGTCTGCAATAAACCATGAGGCCAAAATCCCCCCGTTCTAGAGTCCAGTGGGGGAGATAAATAAGTGTTCTGTTGTGGTCAACACATTTATTAAAACATAAAATATGTATTTCCTATCGATTCTTGGTCTAGAACAATTTAGTTTGTCTAGATATCTTTAGGTAAGAGGCTACAAAGGCATAATCTTTAATTCTATGGTGCTTATAAATGGAGGAGCATGAAACACACACACATACACACACTCCAAAAATTACAGTGAATCTTAAAGTAAGTGGACCTATTATGAATACAATAAGAATTTGAAGAAGCCAGATATTATAAGAAATGTAGAATAAATTACTCAAAGAGTGGCATGTGAATGCCCAGAACAATAATTTTGAAGAAAAACTGATCTCAGACTCAGTATTACTACACTTTATTATGACAAATACACAGAATGAGAATATCAGGCAATTTAGAAGACCGGGAATATGTGAAAGTGCAGTGTCAGCTCAGGATTTGAATTTTTCCATCATATACTGGTGGAAAATTTGGGGAGGGTATAGACTGGAAACTAGCTCAATAAAATATTCCTAAAATGTTGATGATCCATTAATGTCAATGCACACGATTTCTAGCGATTTATCATGGGCATTATTTGACTTGGCTAGGTCATCGTGTTTCATTAATGTAGCTGATGAATAATCAGAGGGTATTCTCACCAAGTCTGTAAATGACACAGATATCAAAGGGACATCATAACAAGGATCCAAAAACAAATCATAGCAGGAATTAGTTATTTTTTACAAGTCCCAATTCTTCATTGATATTAAACTACAAAAAAATACATATTGAATTAGGCATCATATAAATGTCATTGTTTTAAAAGGTTCTAAATACTTGCTCTCAATTTCTGTATTCATCTTATGGTCAGGTAACATATGGTCCAGGGACCAGCATTGTTTTAGAGAATTATATTTGTATTTGTACTTTTTGTGTGTGTGCTATAGCACCTTATGGATTTTACTAGGTTATTAGTTCTGGATAAATATTAAAGTATATATAGCACCAAGTTCATTTTGTTTTTTTTTCAGGCTGTATTTTTTCCATTGTTACTTTATTTTTATATTTTTTAAATTAACAGTTTACATACAGTATTATATTAGTTTCAGGTGTACGACATAGTGATTAGACATTTATGTGCCTTATGAAGTGGTTCCTTTTGATACATCTAGTGTCTTACTGGCACCATACATAGTTATCACAATATTACCGAGTACTTCACATCCCCATGACTATTTTGTGACTGCCGATTTGTACATCTTAATCCCTTCACCTTTGTCAGCCTGTATTTTATAAGGTGAAATTTAACAGGAGCGAAACAAGGACACTGCAAATTATACAAGCGCAGGATGAAGGACACATCACAGCAGCTTTTGTAAAATGTGTGAGGGTTAAGCTGATGAGATCAGTACATGTTCTGAGAAATGTCTGTGCCCACCCGGAAACATGAACACCTTAAGTTACTCATAAGAGACGGGTAACAACACTGGCTATACCTGCTGCCGAAGACTTGTTTCATGCCTGATGAGCTTGAGACTGACTGCAAAGGTGAAGCTGGAGAACCTGTCTCATCTAGAGATGAACTGGGTGGAAAGTATATCTTCCCCCTTTTGAAGAGGGGGAAAATATTTTTAGATCATTTGAAGCATCTGGGGAAAATTTCAAACTTACCTTCTAATGGACTTCAGATGGACAATTTGGGACCTGGGTACGTGATATATCACTCCTGGGGACAAACAACTTTCAGTGGTAGAGTACACCTGGCCTCAGACTCAGGAAACCTTCACAGATGCTGACTGTTTGACCCCATTTTCTAAAAATAATAATTCATACTGGGCAGGTATGGGAAGAAGAGCATTCTTGTACTCAGATGTAGGAAGTAAAGATTCAAACCAACTTTCAAGGAAGCACTGCTGTAAATATGGAAAAGCCTTAACAACAATGTTTATTCCCTTAGTTTCAGTAATTCCTCTTCTGGCCATGTATTTCATAGTGATAAGCAGCCATGCAGTGATCAGTGTTCAAAGACGTTCATCGGAGTTTTATTTACAATTGCAGCCAAATGTAAGGAATATTCTAAATAGACAGCTACGGAGGCATGGTCACAGTGGTCGTAATGAAGGAATGATTGCAGTAAAATACTATGCAGCTAAATATATATAAAAAGCAGGTTCCCAAACAGAATATATAAGAATATACTTCTATTTTTTAGGACTCAAGCGTCTCCCATCCAAGTACTAACCAGGCCTGACCCTGCTTAGCTTCTGAGATCAGAGGAGGTTGGGCGCATTCAGGGTGGTATGACCATAGACAGGACTTGAATGTCATACATTAAAGTATTAACAATATTTACCTCTTGGTCATAGAATTGCAGATGATTCATATTTTTTAATTTTTTTTTGTTTTGTAATAATGAAAATTAATTGTTTATATAACTGAGAAAAATAATGTATTTTATAATCCTAGGTAGGAAAAGCTTTATTATCTTTGATTGTAATTCCCTGTTTAACAAAGTAAGTTTATCTTTTCCAAGTTTAAATTTTGGTTCTGACTAGATAAGACTGAAGAAAAAGGTTAACTTTGGCCTTAACTTTGTCACTTCTTAGTATTGCAGAATCTCTGCCCAGTGCAGGTCCTCTCTTGTAGTAACTGCAGTGGTGGCTAGTGAGAAAGACAAAAACTGCTGGAGAAAAGTCATCCTGGTCTGTATCATGTGTTGATTCCCATGTTACAACTACTCCCACTATCGCCGATATCAAACTGCCAGCACTTCAATTTCTGTCTTACAAACTGTCTGATATTAAACAGTTAGCCCTCCCCAGACAGCATCAATTAGCTCCAGCTCTTCACTGACAGATGCTCAGACAAGTTTGTTGAGCTAAATGAGCAAAGTTTTGGTGGCCTTCTTCCTATGGCCAAAAATCTGTCTTTCTGGACTTAGCTTTCCTTATGCTATCATAATTATTTTACATCATTTGAAAAGTTTTATTTTGTTATGTGCCCCCTCCATTAGTTTTTCAGACACATAATTATATTTTCACCTACATGAGTTGAAGTCTTTAAAGAGAATGACAACTCTTTAAGTTTATTTATCAATGTACTAAAAAAATCAATTTTTATTAGCCTCTAATAATTTTCTCCTTTTAAAATTATTGGTTGTGAATTTGTGCTTAATTATTTTATAATTTTTAAAAAATCTATCAAAATTTAAAGTACTTCCAGCCTTTCCAGTTCTGATTTTTTTAATTAAAATTATTAACTTGGGGTCTATTTCATACTTTCATAAGACCATAAGTTGAGTGGTCACTTTCTCCAAGTTACTTTTTTGTCATCAAGCATGTCTTTCTTTTTTTCTGCTCCGTACCAGAAGAGTGTTTCACTTGTCCTTCCATTTGTTCACCTTCCTTTTTAAATGTTTTCTATTGCGAACACTATTCCTTCCTAGTCACTTTTTGCCTATTCACTTCTTCATGTTCCTTAAATGACAGCGGTTCATTTTGCACGCTCATCATCACTTCCTGGTGCTCATATGTTCCCTTACTGGAATTCTGCCTCTTATAAAGGATTTTCAACTTTTCCCATACTGGCTTGGTAAAGAAAAGGACAATGGAATTTTTTGTTGCATTCTTCAGTATTTCTTAATTGTTTACATTTCTTTCCTTCATTTTTTCTCATTGAAGTCTGATAAAAGGAAGGATTTTAATAACTCGTGTGTTACAGCATTATTAATTTTATTCTCCTACTTATTAGCAGATAAGGATCTATTTTTCACTTACATTTTGTAAAAAAATAATTTTAATTAAATTCTTTAGTTATGATTATCTAATTTGTCTTTTTATTTTTTTATATTTGGTTGCCATCTTTTTACTTGGAGATTAACTGATAAATTTTACTTTTCTTTTCTTCTTTATTTCAAAACATGAACTTCTTGGCAATCACTTGAGCTATATTACAATCCTTATGTTTTAAAAGTGATTATTTTAAAAAAGAGTAGCCAAGGAGTAATTAGCCCATAATACCCATGCTAAAAGCTACATGCAAACTATTATTTTATTACCTATTCAAGGGGACAGAGAATAAAGGGTGGGAAGAGTTGAGCTTGCTTAGAATTTCAGGTTCTTTCCTGTTGTCTTGAGAACCCTTGCCTTGAATTGTTCTTCTCTCTGCAAGAATATATGAACACTGAATTTATTTTCATAAAGATTGCTAATCCTTATTAAAATCAAATTTTACTCAACTTTACGAAATAATCCCTACATCCAATGGACAAAAGTGGTATTTCCCTTGGAGAAGTCTTCCAATTTCCCCCGTGACAGGGAGATGATCTCTTGCTTCTCACATCTTGCAAGCAGAAGCACTGACTGCCCTTTGTTTGGGCTGTCTTTTCAAGGATGTTTGTATAAAGAATGGCCTTAGATAACAGTGATAGTATCTTCCTCTGGCACAAAGCCAGGGCAGGCATTCTCACTGACCATTATAAAAGATTTGGGTTCCCTGTGCTTACTATTTTTCTCCTGTAATGAAACCCTCTGTACGTGAGACAACACCTGTCCCTTTATGCATTTCCCTGTGAGAACTGGGGCTAAAATAACTAGCACAAAAAAATATGCTGTTAATCTTGTTACTTCTTTTTCTGTGAATAATGAAAAGTCCTTTGCCTCTGACCTAGAAATCTTGTCTTTCTCCAGCCTCCATGAAATGAGGACAGATTAACTGTGTAATTTCCAAGTAAGATAAAATATGAGACCTTTGCCATTCCTCACACGAATAATAAACCATCAATGGCTTTGGAATTAAGCACATGGTTGTATCAAAAGTTCTAAACTTTCTAACAACATCTGATTACTTCTTGATGACTCTGTTTCTATTCTATGAATAACACAGGTTTTATTGTAACCATAAAGATGGGCGAAAAGACATAAATATGAAAAACTAATTGTAGTATGCATTGTTGCTATACAACAGCAATGTGATCAGGAAAATGCTGATTGAGAACCACAAACATAAATAATTTAAGGGGAAGCTGAAGTCTCAGCTGTGTCACTCTAGAAATTTTAGTCCCTGCGCAGGGATCCATTGTAATTCATTAAGCAGAAATGGGGTGACTGACTCCTTTTATCTAAGATGCAGAGCTGTTTACAGGGCAACAAAATATTATTGCACCTCTATGGTGGAAAGGATAATGTGATCTGAAGTGAGAAAATACACACGTTTTGTGTGAATTTAAGAAGAGCTGCCTGTCCGGGCATATGTAGCCCCCTCGTTGGGAGAGCGAAAGATGCCTCTGTGCAGGAGCAGAGCCCTGCTCCAGGATGCAGGGATGGCAGTTTTGCCAGTGGAAAGTGATGATTTCATAATTTATGTGATCCCCCAGCAGAACATCTTAGAGCACATCACACAAGAAATAAAACAAAACATATAAACAAACAAAAGATCTAGAATCTCAAGCAGCAGTCATGCATTTTTAAAAAAAAATTATGTGTGTCTGTGACTTATTAATAAAAATTGTTACCATTTACTTAATGCATACTGTGTGCTAGGGACTGTACTGAATACTTTAAATGAACTATTTAATTTTATCCTCAAAACAATTGTAGGATACAACTGCTTATGAGCCTCATTCTGCGAATGAAGAAAAGAAGGTTTAAAATGACCACTTTGAGGATGAGCAGCAAAGGCAGGACTCAAGCTCATGTCTGTCTGAGTCCAAAACCATGATACCCTCACCTCAACATCTTCATTTTCCAAACTGAAAGAAAAGGGTGATAACCAGGTGGCACCTATGTTTTGACCTTTATTTTTCTCCTTTATCCCACTCTTTTGCTTCTTTTCAATTAATTAATACTCATAAGTAGTTATTCTTCTCATTATCAATATGATGATTTTAGAAACCAAATGCCAGAGTTTTAACTTCAGTGTAAAATCCCTTTGCATGATGCTATTTGTTCCAGTATGCCTTTATTCTGCTAGAAAGAATAACTTGACTGTTTCTGATATTTAATGAAACTTACTATTTCACATACTTACATTGGATGTGCTATAACCAACCACCTCATCTTAAAAAATAAAATAAATACTTCTTTACATAAGTTCTAATAATCTTAATTTTGTGGTATATTTTGCCAATCTTTTTTCTATATGAAGTGTGGCTGACTCTTTATAATCAAACCAAAATGTCTCAATTATTTCTTTTGACTTTCTATTCTCACATCTGCAGCAATATATCTCTTTGAATTCTCTGCTTCCCAGAAATCAGCAAAAACTCATTAATTTTTAGTCTCTTGAATAAAGAATTAATAATAACTTGGAAATTAAATAGGTTCAAATGATCTATATTTTAAAGTTAGGGCACGTGTCATGGGTGCAACTTGGTTTTTCTAAATCCACTGAGTTTTTCTTTATCTTCTCTATTTATCTCCACTTGTTTCCATGAAAGAGAATGAGGACTTCTTCAGAGGCAGTTTGTCCAAAGCTGCTCTCCTGCATCTAAGAAGAACACAGCTTTTGAAGCACAAACCCAGCCTCGGCAGACACGAGGGGTGAAACGCCACCTTGAGAGTTCCAAGGCACCATTCCTTTACATCTGTCAGTGTTCAGTCCGGCTCCTTCCTTTATAGGAAGAATAGGCTTTTATTTGCCATTGACTTTGCCAGCTCCAAAACAGAAACAATGGGTATGTATTATTAAAATAGTATGTTTAACAAAGTTACTTTCACTTAAAAATGCATTTAAAAATCTTTAGAATAATTAGCTGCTAACTAAAGTTTTTGCATCTTTAGTGACTGATTTATGTCCCAAAATAATACATTTTCCATCCTGCTTAATTTTTAGATTGTTGTTAATAATGGACTATGGGAAAATTTAGAAATTGAAAATATTATGGGCAAATTTGAAATCAAATACAAGTCAAACTATATTTTTTTGCTGTCATAGTGTTAAATTTAATGGTAAAATAAGCCATGATTTTTATTATTTGCATTTACATTCTTGTTATAACTAAATATTTAAGTTTTACTTCTAATGATTGATTTCAGTACTGTTTGATCAATATCCAAGTATTGTCTTATTCAGTGCCACATGGTATGATATATGAAAATAAGGCATTTCATTAATACTTCTAAATGAAAAATTATGATATAACAGTACAATTATTATGCCGTTACATTCGAGATATTTACTATTGAATCAAATTTCTTTGGCTAAATATCTTAATAAAATTACCCTGTTTTGTGAGATATATAGAATATACCTCAAAAGAGTTTCAAGTGTAAGAAATAACAAATTTGATTCACATTTATTAATTTTATGAGACATAATCTTTTCTAATGATAATGGAAACCAAAAATATGAACTATTGTCATGGAATTAAAGAACCTCCTAGTTCCAATGACTGACTTACTGAGCTGATTCTAGCAAGAATTGAGTTTCTGCGCTTTTCTTTTAATTTCTCTACCTGATGATACCTGAGAGCAGTAGACTTTATTTCAGAATCCCATTAGGTACCATTATGAGATCCTATTTCCTGGGGTTTTAAAATCTAATTGTCAGTCAATGGTTACAGTAAGCCTAGCTCTCATTTGATTCTCATGGCTCCACGCAGTGGGAAAAAAACAAAAGAAGTACGTTCCATCATCCTGTCAAGGAGGTTTCTTAACAAATTACCTTTTGCCTCAAAAGAAAACACAGAGAGACTTTTTTGTTGCTTTAACAATTCTCCTAGTTCATATCTTCTTTTCTAGCTTTTAAAGGGAACAAAACTGAAAACCCACAGAGCACAGATATCCTGGCAACTGATGTCCTTAGATTTATGAAGAAATGTAAGTGTTTTATAACTATATAAGAGTAAGCTGTGCTTCTTAAGGATATTTTAGATACGTTCAAGAATCTCTGCCTTGTCTAAGACCAAAACTACTGAAAGTCTGTATTTCATGTGCCCTGTAAGAACTTTGACTTAAAGTTGGAATAGTGATTAGTTCCTTTTCCTTTAGCTATTTTGTGAGGAAAGATATCTTGTAAATAATTTTTGCCATAACACTTCATAATGATTTTCTGATTTTAGTTTTTTTGGATTTTTATATTTTTAAGCTTCACACATTTTCAACGTGAATTAACGTCATATATTCATAAGTCTCACCCTTGCTGTAATGCCAGAGTAAACAACTCAAAGCTGGAGAGAGAGTAATTACATAATAAGCTAGATGGATTTTTTGCAAACTCTAGGTATATATACTTAAACTAGAATTACTTCACATCAAAATCATTTTGACAAAAATTAAGATTTATCTGCGGCCTGGTTTAAGTCATAGATGTCTTACTACTTTTTCATTCCATGTAGGAACACTCTTCTGATTGTTTTAAGTGAAAGCCCATCAAAGACTGCAGAAAGAACAACTGGCTGCTTAAACATAATGACAGCATGATTGCTTATACTTCACATTTCCCCTTGGACTAAGGAAAAAGAAATAAAGGCACATCTGTCTTCTTTCAAAACTGTAAAGATCTTGGTCATTTGCCTTTACCTTGAATTGAGAGAACTAGTTTATAAGTGGCCTCAAATTGATTTGTCAAAACACCCTGAAGTGGCCTCACTCCTGGCCAAGGACTCAGCGTGGCCATGCTGCCTGCCATGTGTGAGGCAGCCTTGCTCTGAATTTTCCAGGTTTCACTAGTGCATTAGGTTACAAAACTATGAGCTCAGCACTCAGTTCCTTTCAGACAATCTGACATAGACTATCCTGGTATACAGTTACATTGTTTCTCTGTAGCAACAGTAGCAAGAGCAGCGCATAGAAGCAAGATATGATGTGCATTCTGGGCGAGAGCTAACCATAACAGAGGACCCTGCGCCCCTCCCTTGCTGCATTTCCCATTTATCCATACAGACTTCTAAGACCACAAAACATCTCAGAGCAGTTCAATTTTTCCTGATGAAGGTAGAAATAAATGCAAAAGAAAAGTAATATGGTCAATAAAGCAGCCTTTTGGAGAGAGAAAGTCTGAAATGAAAAAATTGCCAGAGAAACTCACACAATAAAGCTACAACTTCTATAATTCTTAGGAACTAGGGATGAGGTTTAGTCATTGAGAAAAGTGTTAACCATATCAATAGTAACATTTTGAATGGTCACTTGTGCCGAGCACTCTGTTTTGCATCATATATGTCTATATACATGTGTCATACACATATATATTTGTATCATAAATATATATATTTCTGTTAACTATGTACAATAAGACATATCCTTCTCCATTTTCCTAATAAAATGACATTATCAGAGATTTTCAAGGTGATCTAATTAGTAAGTAGCAAAAGTGGCTTTTAAACTCAGTTCCTATGACTCTAAAGTCTATGCTTGCTATACTTCGTACCCAATTATACACATAAGTGATATAAATTCTAGAAAAGGAAAATCAGAAGTTTAGGTTTTATTGTATGATTTTCTTTCAGTTTTAATAGAGCTCTGCTTACAGCACTTCCAATTGGCTTGTTTGACTCCAAAGGCATTGATAAATGCTTAAGCACACACGTTTTATTTTGTGTACTTTTCTGAACTCAGTCTCCTTTGGGCTGATGCCTTTGAAATATGAATAAAGTGTAAATAGAATCAAAACATGCCGTGGATTCCTGTTTTACAAAGATTTAGAACATCAGCATATCACATTATGAGAACATACAGGCATGTGTATCGATCAGACACCGTCCTTTAAATGACAGAAGGCAAATAGGTACCTAATCATCACTTTTCTTTAGTTACTCAGTCCAATTTAAGAATTAATACAAACATAGTACATTTACATTAACATCTGTTGTCTTATGTCTACAAATTTAATTCTATTTTAACGGTAGATGCTACAAACATAACTTAAGCTAAGGAGCAATTTTGTCATTCAGCAGTTATTTATTAATAGGTTGACCAGAAAAATCATTGTCCACATTGGAACAATTTAAAAATAAATAGTGTTATTAATAGTGTTCTGGAACAAAATATATTAAGGAGAATGTCTCAGAAAAATTATGGTATATGGTCACTCTGTTTATGAAATGACTACTTTGTGTTTAAGATTGTTTCAGACACTATGGAAAGACATAATGAAATTAGAAAGTGACCTCAAAATTTTACAATATTGTTAGAGAAATAAAATTTACCCAAGGAAACTCTAGAAGATAATAAAAGGAGTATATAAATGTTAAACATAAGGTACTTTCTAAATATGCTATAATATTTTCAATAAAAATAGTTCCTTATAGGAAGGATTTGTTCAGAAAAATGAACTTTGCTAAGTGTAGAAATCTGGATTAATATACAAAGAAAAGCTAAATTTTAAGTAGCATTTATTGGTGATTTTCAACCCATTTTCTACCCCACTGCCCAACTAATAATTCCTCTAGTAAGCAAAGATAAAAGTGAAGATTACAGAAGAAACCTGGATTATTGTCTATGGTTGAAAATACCTTGTACTTAAATTAGAAAACAAACTGATATTTTGCAACAATTATTTCATGACTCTAAATACATACATCAAAATATTTATTTTTGTATTTGGTCAATTTGCCCTAGAGGAATTGCATGAAAACAAAACAAAACAAAAAACTGCTAGTACAACATACTGCTACAAAATTATCCCCAAACTCAGTTCTTGCAACAAGAATATCTTCTCATAGACATGGGTCTGTAGCATGACTGACAGCTGACTTACAGGGTGCTTCTCTGAGCAGCTCTGCTTCAGGCTGGGTATTGGTTAGACTTGGGTGCAGGCTGTGGCTCACATCAATTCTTCCATTTCCACTTGTTCTTCAACCTAAGCAATAGGTGCCACACCTAACTCAGGCGTATTATTTTCAAAGTGAATCACTGGAACACAAGTATAAACAAAACCACATGTGAATATTTAAGGCTTCTATGTGTGTTATGTTCACTCAAACATATTCAGCCCTAGCATCACTGGGGCGGAGTAATATGTTCTACCTACAGAGGAGTGTGGATGCTTTTTTGAACAATAATTTAAACTATCATAGTAATTATCCACTAGAACACTCTTCATCCAGATTGACTTACATATTACCATTCCATATTTCCATTTCTGATTCCGTTCTGATTCTCCAGAATTGATTATTTTACCTAAATCATGATAATGTAAAGGCAAGAAGGGTATCAATTTGAGGCTATATTTTTAAATAGCTTTTACATTTGGAGTAAAAATGTTTTTAAATGCATACTATTTCCATCATATTCATACCCATCAAGATCTGCAGAAACAAATTTCTGTTCAAATAAACAATTACTTATTCATTCAAAAAAGTTTTTGAGCATCTACCTAGTGCTAGGCACTACTACAAATACAGGCTATAAAAACAGAGACGTAGCATTTCCACTGAGCAGCCTACAGTCTATATCAGGGGGTGATGTATGAACAAGAGCATCCTTATAATTCAAGTTTAACTTGACATTAGTGATGTTGATCATGTCATGTATAACCACAGATCTAAATAAAAATTACCAAGGGACCTGACACTTTCCAGAACTAAAATGAAGCTGTTAGGTAATAGTGACTTTAGATAGAGTTTCGTATAAAGCAGGCTCTGGGATAACACCTAAAGACTCTCTTTTCTGCCTTATTTTCAGGTATTAGTGAACCTTAAAAGAACTGGTTAATTGTCCAGTAGTAAAATTCAATCTGGAAAGTTACTTTCCAAATATATTTTTTATTGTTCTGTTTAAATAATTTGCTCAGAATCCAATAGTTATTTGGGATAGAAATTGTAGATTTCATACAGTTACTTTCACATAAAGAGGCTGAATAATTTAAGACACTGGTTGTCAAAATTAAGTGTGGTTAAAAATCACCCCGGCTAGCTCATTAAAGGAAAGCTCCAGGCCTACTTTCCAAATATTCTGGTAGAGTCTTATGGGCGATACCCAGGAAATTGCATTGTTAACCATGAATCTCTCTGTCCCCAGTCTTCACGTAATTCTGAGGGAAAATAACTTGTTTATAATGTGACTACATCACTTTATTCCAAATCATCTGTGTTAACACTGGCACTGCACTTTGCAAAATTCTGGTTTATTATTATCCAGCTTAATGATTTAGAATCAGATATTCAGTTTTGTTAACAGATATACAATTCCATGGGGTCTAGGAGGGCCCATTAAATGTTAAGTGAAAGGAAAAAAAAATTGGCTAAATGGCTTTGCCCAGAGCAGGCGATCTTCTGAACTGAATTGCACATTTGGAGCTTCTCATATTTAAATATATTTGAGTAATTAAAAGAATTAAAAATAAATCAAATTAAAATACATGAGTACAGGGTTAAAAATGACTAAATACCTCTTAAATGTAAAACATTTAAAAGAGCAAATGTAGTATAAATTGTAATATGAGATAAAACAGTTAAGAAAAAGAGACTATGAAACAACTGAAAATAAAACTAAACACTCGAAGACTTAAATTGTTTAAATTTTTAGGAATATAATTAGGTAAAAGTTACATGTAATTCTAAGATCTAAGAAAGAAAAAACAGAAGGAAGAATATGTTACCAAGACAAGACATAGCAAACTAAGTACTTTTAGATAGTGAAACATATAAAGGAAATAAAAAGATAGAGAAACAACTACTAAGAGAGTAAAAGGACATATACTAAAAAGAAGTTAATAAAAAAGGATATGAAAAAAATTGAAAAGTGAAAAAAGCTAAAGAAGGGAAAAGTAAAAGCTAAAGAAAATACTGATAGTAAATATAAAACCTAACATCTACGTTAAGCCGCAACAAGGCCTCATGTATCCAGTTTTAGAAGCTCGAAAACTTACAATTGGTTTTGGAGTTAATGTTTGGAAGCCCTAGAAACGTGCCTTCAGGGTCAGGGGCCAGAGAGCAAACCTGTGGGCTTTTCTTAGGCTTTTTCACGCTGCTGGTTATCAGCCTACAAAATTGTCTGTGAGGAAAGCACAGAACCAAACACTGGCCAGCTCCAAACTGTCAACTCCCTGTAAAAAGACCACGTGTGCCCATCCTAAGTAAGCAGGGGGCTTATTTGAGGAGGTCATTTTGTTTTGCGTGCGCAATACCTCTGTTTAGCAAGAATGGGGGAGTATCACTTTCTTCTGCTAAATGGAGAACTTAAGTATGCCCCACTTACTATGTAGGGTTTATTTGCATCTAGAAAAAGTATTTTTTGATTATCAGGAAATTTTCATAAAGTTTTGGGTGAGCATACTAAATATTAACTGTTAATACATTATTAATCACAGCCCTATGTATTGCAGTTAACTGCTGACAGTAATCTGAGTGTGGGTATTGACTTGTACTTTTGTCACCCAGTTATTTAGCTAGTTAAAATTGCTCTTAATAATATTAGTTGTTTTTATTCTTTCCCTTTCTTCATTTGTTTATTTACTAGACAAATATTCACTGCATCCTAGCGATATGTCAGAAAATATACTAGATGCTAGAATACAATGGCAAACAGGATAAACCAGGCTTTCTAATCAAGCTTTATACTGAAAGAATATTTGGAGAATAATTAAAATAAATAGCCAAAATGTCATGTAGGGATATGTGTTATGGAAATAATGGGTTGAAATGCTGGTGAGCAGCTACAGGGAGACCCAGGGTGAACTTTGCTGAGGCTATGATTTTGAAGGTAAGCTGTGAGTCACACTCACATAAAATTCCATTCACAGATTTTTTTTTAAAAAATGCAAGAAAAGTCCTGAAAAGGGGAATGGACTTGGCACTTTCCAGGAACCAAACAACAGTTTGACAAAAGTACAATAGAAAAACAAAGAGTATCATGTGATGAAATTGGCAAGGTGCAGGGAGGCCAGGGAAGGGCTTCTTAAACGTTTTGAGAAGATTGTGTTTTATTCCTGGTACAATGAAAAGACATAGAGGATTTTAAACAGGGAACTGACATGACCTGATTTACATTAAAAAAAAAAAAATCCCTGTTGCTATTGTGTGGGAATGGATTAGATAGGGCAAGAATAAAGTTCAGTTCAGTTCAAAGACTGCAGTTGAGGAAAAGAGATAATCTGGGATATACATATTTGGAGAGAGGTAGAAACATCAAGATATGTCTCAGATGCCAAAATCAACAGACCTTTCTGATATTAAAAAAAAAGGGGGAACTTAAAGTATTTTTAAAGCAATCATGCAGATGATAGTTATTTTTATTGGGACCAAGGAGAATTTGGGAAAGGGGACTTGGTGGTGAGCACAATAGAATACATATGAAATCGCCCTTGGACAAACACTTTCTAATATATCCAATATGTCTAACAGGGAGGCAATTACATCCATGTAATAATCTGGGTTCTGAAAAGGGAGAAATTAGAGCTTGAATTAAAGATTTGGAAGTTGTTGATTTGCTGATTCTTTAAAAACTGCAGTTACTTGTTCAGTTCCTTTTCTGTTATTGTTTTCTAAATCATTTGTAGTAGAGTCTATTTTTTGTAGTGACTTTTACAGAGTTAGTCCAGACCTATGTGTCCACCCTATAATGATCCAGCTTCGTTAGTCATCATTAAATTTGCTCATTCCTCTGACTCTCAAATACCAAACTCACTGCTCTGCATGACTTGTGTTCCCATTTTTTAAATTATTTTATGAAGACTCTCCCACCTTGTCCATTCTTCCCCAGTTTTTTTCTCACCCCTTGTCTCTGAAGGCTTCCAGTTCCCTGAAAATTTCAGTCTTGGGTGGTGGAGCCTTTTAGGATTCACATGAGATTGAGATATTTAAATGCCTTCAATTGCTATAGATTAGTATTTTCAATATCATTGTTACTGTCAAAATAGATCTTGCTGTCCATCTTTTCAAAATAGGGAAGATAAAACAATATTATCAGGAGCTTTGTCTAGAGTAAAGTAATCATGCATTTATATTTACCTTGGTATGAGATTATTTTGATTAACTCACTTTAGCAAAAGGGAATTTAATGAAAGAATATTTAGGACTCTAAAAATATTGATGGCAACTTGCAAGACAAGTGTTGGGGATGAATGGAAACCAAGGGGGCTTAGGTCGGAAGATTCAGAGGCTGAAGCTCAATAAGTATCCTGAAGAAAATTGGGCCTCTCCCAAGACTGCTTCTTCTTCACCATAATGGATACTTCAGCGCATATTTGCTTGTCCTATTTTGTCTAGGTCAATTTCCAGAATTCTGGAAGAGAGAACTCCTTGAATAACATCCTCTTGGGTGGTGGGCAGGCAGATCATACTACTTTCTTTGGTCATTTTCGATAGTATAGTAAATGAGAAAGTAACTGCCACTAAGGAAGGGTGTTATTATTAAAGAGGAGAAATGTACAATGTATTACATTACATTAATGCATCAAGTACTACTTCAGCATTTTAGAGATAAGTACCTTCTCCTTTTTACATTACCAGTCCTTTGGGAACTTATGAGAGGTACCTGCCCAAAAAAAGGTCATTATCTTCCAGAGGGCAGGCCCGTTGTAGTACAAGCTTTCCTCAAGAGGTAATGTTCTAGGAACCTTTGTGTACCAGTGTACCAACTGGTGCTGTTATGAGAGGCTGAGTCTGACTTCAGTGAATTTTTTTTGAAGACTCAACACATTTGCCCATTTCATGATGGGTGAATTACGAGCACACCTACCCACACCATGCTGAGTGTTCAGCAGTTTTTGACCAAAAACGGCATGATCCCCATGTCCCTATTTGCCTGATCTAGCCTCGGGCGACTTTTTTTTATTTCCCCCATATAAAAAAAAGTCCTCAAAGGAAAACATTTTGCCAATATGGAAGAGGCGAAACAAAAAATTTAAGCAGAAGCACTAAAAGGCATAGAGAGCCATGAGTTCAAAAACTATTTTGAGCAGTGGAAAAAAATCTCCATTACTGTATTTTATCAAGTGGAGAATACTTTGAAGACAACTGAAGTTTAAACATGTAAGAATCAATACACAGTTTTTATAAATAAATCTTGGGAGGTTGGGGTCTCCCCTCATATAATTATTTCCTGGATCTAGAAGTTTTAGAGATAGGTGTTTCAATCTTAGTTTGTGTGCTTATTACTAATAAACATGATTGCATTGTTGCAAGATTTTAATGAAATCCTACCATTAAAATACTAATACAATGTTGGAAAATATTCAATAAATATAGACAATAATTATCAATGTTATTAACATAAATATGACACACGCTGTTTATCTCATCAATAGAAGGAAAGTGAAAACTACATAATTTATTTTAGGTTATGTAATACCTTAGTCCCAAAATTTAAAATAAAAAAAAACTCATGACAATTAAGAATCTAAATATGTAGAATTCACTTTTTAATAAATGCATTTGTTTTAAAAGGGCCAAATATCAGAAATAGTACCTGATACATTGGCTTAAAGTGCAATAGTTTACTCCAGTATAATAATTTCTTCTTACAGTTACTCCATTTTTATTTTAATACACTGTCAATATTATAAAATGCTGTTCTCACAGTCTTTCAAGCTGGACAGTAGTCAGAAGATGTACCTACCATTATAAATCAACAAAACTTTCTGTCAATCTCAGCCCTCAAATATTCAATTGTATTCTCCCCAGAAAGCCACGGAGCCCTTTTTGATATTAAAATATCTTTAATCTCATCATGGTCTATTGCACAGTCCATTTCTTTCAAGCTATTAATCTCATTATGTAACCTCCCTGGCCAAGTCACTCACTTTAAAAGGACTTCCCTTTTGCCATCATTGTAAAAACCAAAGGAAAAGATGATAGTTCTTTCCGAACCTCAAAAGGGAAGGAAGTGATCTATTCTTTATTACACTTTATTATGCCCTTTTAAAAATCTTATCATGTATTAGCAGTAATATTCATGACACTGGAGTACACTTACAATAGTCAGCTCTCATGGTTATCAAAAAGCTTCACTTTAGCATTTAATCAACTCTAAAAGCCATTCATTGCTGTGGATATTCCCAGTGCAAGGAACATTACCCATAAGCATATTTTTTTTTTTTTGCATATTGAAGCAAAATGACACAGAGGATGGAACACAGCTCTAGAAAGGATTTATCTGATTTTTAAAGGCCATTCTAATTTCCATAATATCTTCTCTAGGGAGCCTGCTGAGTGGCCATTTAATCTACCAAATTTAGCAAAAACTGAAAATCATTGTCTTTCTCTCTGCAGTTAGGGCTTCTTTCTGGAAGTGAGCGTGGATCTTGGTGTAGCCTCAAGCAGAGCAGCATGTGAAAGGCTAGGTTAGGTAGTTGTACTGGAAGCTTCTTCCTTGTATGATGGGCGTTGGGATGTAAAAATGTCCATCAGATCCCAGCCATCTCTTTCTAATGGAATAGCTTCATAGAAGCCTGTTCATGGACTCTGGTTTAGGAGATTTGAATTTCTGAAAGAGAATAAAGACCCAGAACTTCTGCTTTTACCCCGCTAATCCCAGAAAACATTATGTCTGAAGAGCAGTTAAGCTACTCCTATCATCTCATTACTATTTCTATATTATAAACTTAACATTAGGAGAGGCTCAATCAATGTTTCTGATAAAACCTGTTTGTCAGCTTAGAGTTCTGGCTGGCGAGGCTCAGTGGATTGATTGTTGGCCTGAGAACTAAAGGGTCACAGGTTTGATTCCCAGTCAGTGCCCTTGTCAGGGTTGCGGGCCAGGTCCCTGGTTCAGCATGCTTAAGAAGCAATTATATGTTGATGTTTCTCTCCCTCTCTTTTTCCCTCCCTTCCCCTTTCTCTAAAAATAAATAAATAAAATCTTTAAAAAAAACACAAAAACCTGTTTATCAGCTTAGAGCTTATACCACTGAAAGGATTCTCTGCTCCCTAAGCAACTCAACCAAAAATCCAGTAAACAGTATTAAAATAAAAAGAGAACCAACTATATGGGAAAACATATTTGCCAATGATACCTCAGACAAAGGCTTAATCTCCAAAATATATAAAGAACTTACATGACTCCACTCTAAGAAGATAAGCAACCCAATTAAAAAATGGGCAAAGGACTTGAACAGACACCTGTCCAAGGAGGACATACAGAAGATCCAGAAACACATGAAAAGATGCTCCATATCACTAGCTATCAGAGAGATGCAAATTAAAACCACAATGAGATACCACCTCACACCAGTCAGAATGGCCATCATAAACAAAACAACAAACAACAAGTGTTGG
>PVKU01005388.1:0-124598 GCA_004027475.1 Anoura caudifer | reverse complement strand
GATAGAGCAATCTTGGATGTAGGTCCTTGACTTTCAAGACTTCAAATACTTCTTTCCAGCCCCTTCTTGCCTGTAAGGTCTCTTTTGAGAAATCAGCTGACAGTCTGATGGAAACTTCTTTGTAGGTAACTGTCCCCTTATCCCTTGCTCCTTCTAGAATTCTCTCCTTCATTTGAATCTTGGCTAATGTAATTATGGTATGCCTTGGTGTGTTCCTCCTTGGGTCCAACTTCTTTGGGACTCTCTGGGCTTCCTGGACTTCCTGGAAGTCTGTTTCCTTTGCCAGATTGGGGAAATTCTCCTTTATTATTTGTTCAAATAAGTTTTCCACTTGTTGCTCTTCTTCCCCTTCTGGTACCCCTATAATTCAGATGTTGGGATGTTTAAAGATGTCCTGGAGGTTCCTAAACCTCTCCTTATTTTTTTGAATTCTTGTTTCTTCCTTGTTTTCTGTTTGTTTCCTTCTTCCTTCTGGCCTACTCCATTGATTTGAGTCCCAATTTTCCTCCCATCTCTATTGGTTCCCTGTGTGTTTTCCTTCATTTCACTTATTGTAGCCTTCATTTGTTCATCTAATTTGTGAGCAAAATCAACCAATTCTGTGAGCATCCTGATCACCAGGGCTTTGAGCTGTGCATCTGATAGGTTGGCTATCTCTTGGTCACTTAGATGAATTGGCTCTGGGGCTTTGATTTGTTCTCCCATTTGAGCCAATTTGTTTGTTTGTTTGTTTGTTTGTTTGTTTTTGTCTGGTCATGGCTGTTACGTAGTGAGGGGCAGAGCCTTAGGTGTTCCCCAGGGTGAGGCAGCCCAGTTGCTGGGTAGTGACACTATGTGCAGGCAGGGTCCGAGAGGGAACAATGGTGCTTGCTCCTCCTCTCTTGGATTCCAGTCCTTTCGACCACTTCCCCTTCGCCTGGAATATCTGCATGCAAATGTGGGACCACCTGGTCAGCCAGCTGCCTTGCTTGGCCTCACTGGGTCTGCACCATTGCCACCCTATGCCCGGGGTCTGCGAGCCACTGCCTGCACTCCTGGGATCCACCAGCCACTACTGCCTGCACGCCTGGGTCTGCCAACCTCTACTTTTTCCTGCCGCAACTCCACCCCTCTTACGTACGTAGGGTCATGTCTCACCCACTTTCAAAAACTCTTAATGACTACCATATTTTTCGGACCATAAGATACACCTAGGTTTTAGAGGAAGAAAATAGGGGAAAAATTTGAAGCAAAAAATGTGGTAAAATACTTAATAACATAAACAATATAACATTTCACCAATGTAAATGTAAACAGAACTCAACAGCATTAACAACCATTATTCCTCCCAAATTGGGGGGGGGGTGCTTCATAGTCCAACAACACGGTGTTTCCTAGAATGTTAACTCCTTGGCATGGTATTGATGGCCTTTGAAAAATCTTGCCTCAGTCCGCTTTGCTAGCTTTATTCGCTCTCACAGCCCTGCATACCTTATTTTTGCCACACTCCTCAGTTTCTGGGATTTGCTGCATTGTCACACCTCTCAGCCTTCACTTTATAAGGCCCACTTCACCCTGAACGCCTTCTCCCCCTTGCCTGTCATTAAGCCTATTCACCCTTCAAGGCCCGATGCAAACTGCGCCATCTCTGCGAGCTCATTGATCACCGCCAACACTTTGTGCCCGTTCAAGGTGGCCGAGTCCTCTGGGGTAAAATACGTTGACTGTCTCCTCTTATCCACAGTGGGCAACCTCTTCCAGGTTCGTCTTTGTACGTCAGCGCAGTAGTGATAGACGTTAAAGGAGTACTTTTTCATGATTCAGTGAGAAGTATTATCACCTTCATTCTGCCAAGCCCATCAATTTCTTCATTCCCATTGACCTTGAAGCTAAGTTAATGCTGCCCCTCCCCCCGTTCTGCGGAGTCTCCGCACTTGCTTCTGAGACATGCATCATGCCCTTTGCTCGCTCAGTCACCTAACGCCTGTCTCTCCTGCGGTCCACGTGTTGGCTCATCTCAAAGTCCAGTCCTCAGCCCTCTGCCGTTTTTCCTCAGTATCTCCTCACCTGACGAATCTAATAGCATGGGTTACCACCTCCGATGGTAATGGGATGACACAGTGTGTATCGTGGGATGACGCAGTGTCTACTGTGGAATAATAGCCTCCATCCACGCTCCAGTCCTTAGGCTTTGTTGTTCCCTGGACCGAGGGCATCTCGCCCTTATGTCAGCCTCTCTCAGTTTCCCGCCTCCCCGCCCCCCCATCAATGGCGAAACTGCCCTTCGGATTTCCGCCCTTTGTCGCCTCTGACTCATCTGTCTCCATCACCAAGGCTTGTGCATCCTTGGGAAATGCTTACATATTGATTCCTCTGTTGACATCTTCACCATTTTAGACTAGATGTCATTTCGTACGCTAATAAGAGTTAGCATGGAAGGGGCACAGGCGGCAGGCAGCATGCTGAGCACGATGACATTATCGCCTCCCTGCGACCCGTGCGGAGTTTCTGTTCTCAATGTGCCCATGAGGTCAGAGAGTAAGTAACTTGCCCTAGTTCCCACAAGCAGAGCCAAAGCCAGCTCTGTCCATCTGTCCAGCCTGTGATTAGTTAAACACCAGAATTATGCAGGAAGGTGCCCTGGGCTTGAGGCCAGAAGGTGTGGGTTCAAGTCTTGGATTCACTACTTATTCGTTAAGCAATTTGAGCAATTTTTTAAGCTTCACTTTCTTCCCTTGGGTTGCTGTAAAGCTGATGTGATAGAATGCATGTGAAAATGCATTGTAAGTTCAAGTTGTTTCCAGGCCTTGCTTAAGAAGATAAAACTGGGGGGTGGGTAGGAAATGGAATGGGGAGAGGTACCAGTTTTCAGTTATAAGATGAATAAGGTCTGAGGATCTTAACTATATCATGGTGACTATAGTTGATAATATTGTATTGTATGATTGAAATTTGCTAAGAGTAGAACTTAAATGTTCTAATCAAAAAATAAACAAGTAAATGAGGTGATGGATGTGTTAACTCTATTCTTGGAATCCTTTCACAATGTATGCGAATGTTAAATCATGTTATACACTTTAAATAGAGGGTCCAGCACAAATAACATGTCCTTTTTATTACAAAATCTTTTATTACAAAATCATAAGCATGTAATTCTGTAACATAACTATCACACTTACGTTTACCATATGACATTTTAGGTAAAATGTTCAAAATAAAACTATAATATTATTAATCTGCCAACCACACTCAAGCAGGCCTTCTGCCAGACCCTGCACATTACAATTTTGTCAATTTTTATACCTCCCTAAAGCTGAAAAAAAAAAATTAAAGCACAAGAAAGCATGCTATGGGAATGGACAGGTGAGACACAGAGTGAATGATCTGGTGACGACTGGAACAACTTCGATGGTAGCACCCTTTTCCTTTGACCAAATGGATCTTCTGTCTTTGCCCTGGAGAAAGCCTTAGCATTGACCTTGCAGGGAGGTGCGTGAGGGCTGCTGAGGCGCATGGCTGAGAAGCAGCCTTTGTTAGAACACAGAGCACAGGTTACTGTTAGAATCACAATATTATTGACATCATATGCATTTTTCTTAAATATCTGTTCACACCCTGACCAGTGTGGCTCAGTGGGTTGGGCATCGTCCGGCAAAGCGAAAGGTTGCCGGTATGATTCCTGGAGAGGGCACATACCTGGGTTGCGGGTTTGGTCCCCAGTCAGGGGGCATGCAAGGAACAACGGATCGATGTGTCTCTTGCTTATTGATATTTTTCTCTCTCTCTCTTTCTCTCTCCCTCCCTGCTCTCTAAAAATAAATAAACACAACCTTCTTTAAAAATTAAAAAAAGTTAAAACCAGTCCATGTAAGAATCACTTAACATTTAGGACTAAAGAACTCTTTATTCTACAAGAACTGAACAAATCTTCCTGTAAAAACTGGAAGATGATGCTAAATTTAGGTAACTATTCAAACTCACACCCAAATAGCACTAGTTAATTTTATCTGTTTATAGATACACATCCTTATGTCTTCTTTATGAATAGTAACATTAACTGTGCTGTTCTTTTAAAAAAATAAAACATTACCAGAATAGAAGCATGCATTTTTAGAATAGCCAAATTCAGAATATTCTATCACTATCTTAGCAGTTCCATTGAAAAATTTCTGTTTTCTACTTTTTACTCTGGTAGTGTCTTTCTCCCTATCTCTTTCCTTCCTTCCTTCTCTTTTTATTTTTATTAAGTTCAACAGTATGGCACTGCATTCCCTTCACTCATTATAGTCCTAATATTGTAGAGGAAATTACAAAAAAAAAAAAATGTCCTTTGAAGGTAATTTCCTCTGGTCAGCCATTAGGGTCCTAGCAGGGAGAACCTTGGGGTACAGTAGGACCAGCTGGGGCAGGCTCAGAAGAAATCACCTAGGGCAGGGGTGCTCAGCAAACTCAGCAAATAGTTCAGGCTTTGAGGGCCTCATGTCCTCTTTTGCAAGTACACAATTCTGCTGTTGTGGAGCGAAAGCATCTATGGATAATATATAAATGAATGAACGTGCTATGTTCCAATAAAGCTATTCTGGAAACTCAGATTTAAATTTTATCAAATTGTCATGTGTCATAAAATATTTTTCTTCAGTGGATTTTTCCTCAAGCATTTAAGAATGTAAAAATCATTCTTAGCTTGCAGGCTCTATAAAAAGTGTTGGTAGGCTGGATTTGGCCCGTGGGCTGTAGTTTGCTGATCTCTGATCTAGAGAATTATTCTTTTGCGCCTACCAGGGACCTGGCCTGCAACCCAGGCATGTGCCCTGACTGGGAATTGAACCGGCAACCTTTCACTTTGTGGGACAATGCCCAACCCACTGAGCCACACTGGTCAGGGTGCAGGCATTATTTGAAGCACTATATGTATACTGACTCATTTAATCCTTACAGTTCTAGAAGGTAGGTAGCAGTATCCCATTTTACAGATGGGGAATCTAACATACAGAAAAGTAAAATAGCCTGTCAGTTATCACACAGCTAATAGTCAGAGCCTGGATATAATAATTCACCAAGCTGGGTCCAGCACTCTCACCCAATCTGACACATTGTGGCTTTTCTGGGTAAAACATCTCACTTCCTGTGGTGAAGACATATTTTCACAGGCATCCACACGGAGGGTTTCTGTCACGCCAGCTCCATTAAGCATGTGAACAAAAAGTTACAGCAGGCTTCCAGTGTTTCCGTTTGAAGGCAAGGGGACAGATGGCACTGTCTTATTTAGTAAGGAAGTCACTGTCATCAAAGGTGTTTGAGCAGAGGTGGGATGACTTGTGCCTTCTTGCAATTCCTTAGAAAGATTTTGGTTATTTTTCTATAAAATAAAAAGTACAGTCTGAAGGACTAAAATAAAAAGGATAGTCCGAACAACCCCTCCCTACCGCCCACTCAGGCACAATCTCACTACACGCGCAGGGCCGGGGAGTCTGAGGGCCAGACCTGCTGGCAGGAGGTTGTATTTCAGACTGCTTTGGCCTGTTGCTATGAGAACTGAGTGAATCTGCCTCAACCTCACCTCACCCTTCCCTCTCTCTCTCTGACACACACACACACCATTCTTCCCATCTCTGTCTTCTAACCTTTCTTCCTAGCTGAAAAATATTTGCAGGCAGTGTTAGGGAGGAATTATTTGATTTAATTATTTATTATAGTAAATGAATAGTCACATAAGAGTAGTGATATAGAAAGGTTAGATCTCCAGGATAAATGACTTTTTTAAACAAGCAAGTATAGCACAGAATATGTCGTGCTCCCGTTTGTGTAAAAAAAAAAAAAGTTGGTGGGAGATGGGTATTATCATGGACTTTGCTGAAAGGATCAATTGAAAAATATGATAGTGTGGACTTCTGAAGAATGAGATGGGATCTGGGGTGGGAGGTTACAGTTTTCCTTGTGTACTCTGAAAACTTATTTGAATGTTTACATTTTAATTCTTATCCCAAATATCCACATATGTGTATTCTTCAATTTTACACCTTTCTTCCTCATGTCACAAAATCTACCCAAGCCTGAAACTCTTTTTTTACTTGAATCTCCTTTGACTACATCAATAACCACACACATTTTACAAACAAAAATAACTTCCTCCGGGTCTCTCCTTACACTTCTAATAATGACGGAGGGAGAGAACATAAGTCAATATTGCTGTTTACCAGTGGATTGAATGGTGTGGTCCCACAAAATACATGTTTATGTCCTCCTTTTCCCTAGAACCTGTGAATATTACCTTATATGGTAAAGGACTTAATTAAGTATCTTGAAAAGAGGAACTTATCCTCAGGGGCCCTAAATTCAGTGAGGTGTATCTTCTCAAGAGAGGCAAAGGGAGTTCTGAGAGAGGAGAGGGGGAAGCAGAGGGTGACCGTGGAGGCAGAAGTTGGGGTGATGTGCAAGCCAAGGAAAGCCTGCAGCCCTCGGAAGCTGGAAGAGGCGAGGAACGGACTCTCCCCTAGAGCCTTTGGGCCGAGCGCAGTCCTGCTGCCACCTGGATTTCAGACTTCTGGCCTCCAGGACTGTGAGAAAATCCATTGCTCTTGTTTAAAGCCATCAGCTTCTTGTAACTTGTTACAGCAGCCCTTGGGAATTAATACAGGGGAAAAAAGGTGCAACTAATAGCTAAAGTGAAGTTTGTAGATTCTATAAATGCTCATGGTTGTTCTGGCCTAAATGATACCATAAGTTGACTGTACTGAGGTACTTAATTCCGCAGTCGACGCTTAGTTGTTACTGTAGAAACTATGAAGTCATAAGGTTTACGTCAGTGAAAATGTTAGGGGCTGGATAAGCACCTGGGAGATGCTTTTAAAGCAATCCATGCATTGGACGGAGATTGGCCTAGATGATCTCAGAGCCCTTTCAATTTAAGAATAGACTCCCAGAGAAAAATTTGCTTCCAAATATTGAGGCTTAACATTTTAAGGACATTAGACTAGCCAAATATTTAGAAAATACATTCACCTGGAAAAGTGTTTGAAGGTGTAAGGTACTCAGGACTTTCCAGACCAGGAATCCTGAAGGAACACCAGGTGATTTTCCACTACTGAAAATTCACTAGTGGAAAAATAAGTAAAATAAGGTAACTCATGTGTTTTCAAAAAATCACCAATTAAGACTTATGCCAACATTTCTAAAAGAGTGTTTTTTTCGCCAATATAAACAGAGCTTTGATCTCTCCCTTTGTTCTGCCCTATTGTTGAGATTACACATTTCCTCATATTGTTAAATTGCCAATACATTAATAGCTCAGTGTTGAGATTGTAAGGGAGGTAAATTATTCTTTTCACTACCACTATAATCTTTTTTTAATGGACACACCTTTTAGAAACTTTGTTTTCCATCAACCTGATTTCCATTCTGTTTAAGAGTCTGTGGAAGAACAGCTTAAGACCACTCAGTGACTGTTCCTACCCATTCGGTGACCTGAGCACTGGGGACCACAGACTTCAGTGGCAGGCTGAGCGTGCCAGTGTTCAGTAGGAAACGGCCGGACAGACACGGAGGGCGCCTGCGCCTTCAGACCAGTCTGCGACCTCAGGTTGAAGCAGCGGTGAACTCAGAAGCCGGAGCAGTCCATCCACCTTGAAATTCCTCCTTGGTCACGCAGCCTTTTCGGCAGCGGTCTGCTCTTCCTTTTCATCTTCAAGATGTCTGGAGAAGTAGAAAGCAGACACGACCTCTCATGGGTGCTCACAGGAGGTGGGGCCACGCATGTGCAGTACTTCCCAGGCCAGTATCCACCACATCAGACCCACTGAGTAAGCCCCATTTGTTGCAAGGATGGCAATGCCCGCATACCGCAGAGTCTGTGTCACCCAGAGCAGTGGTGGGCAGGCTAACGTAAGAGGCCACAGAGAGGCCACAGAGAGGCTGGTGGTCGGCCCTGGGATCAGTAACCACCAAGTATAAGTCTGGGCCCCCAGAAGGCTGCCTGGGTCTGGTCAGTGAAGGTGCCAGGAATGAAGTGGTCGGCAGTGGCAGCCGCCAACTTCAGCACAGCTCGCTGGGTGGTGTTCCTGGACCATACGACTCTGTCACCGGCGGGGTTTTTAATGGCAACAATGGCACGAGCTGCCAGCAGAAGCTTCTCCCAGGTTCTCTTCAGACTTATGATGTAGATGCCATCACTTTTCCTTTTTGTGGATGACCTGCTCCATTTGGAAGCCAAGGTTGGTGCCACTAAGTGGGTTCCTGCTGCAAGGAATTTGAGGATATCATCTTCCTTCATTTACAGGCCCAAAGGGACTCTGGACATTGGGCAAGTTTCCCTTTAAGTTACGTGGGAACGAGAACAACGCTGTGTGAGCCCCTCTCTGGGCAGTGCGGAAAGCCACTAATACATTTTTTTTGTTGTTAAGAAAATGAGAAAGCAGGGGGAGGCCCAGTGGAAGACAATGGTTATAATATATAGATAATAAAATCATGCCGTAGCTGTACTTATAAGTTTTGATGTCTCTCATGTTGAAAAGCATCATATAAAATATGTATTTAAATATGTATAATATGAACCTGCTGGGTGTTTTATAAATGTTTATAGCTAAGTTCTATATTTTGTAAAATGTTATTTTGTTACTGAAAACATTCTCATTGTACTAATAAAGAAAAATCTAGGCAGAGCAGATGTTAATTGGCCATGTCCAGCATTTCTGAAATAATGGCTGGATTTTCTTAGCTTCTGAAAATCACCCTAAACACACACTTAACACCTAAATTCCCAGAGTTCCAAGAGCCTGGATGTTAAGATGGTTACTTAGCTCATTAATTATAGCATTGGTGAGATCAAGGTCATGAGTTTGATTATTGTATGAAGCAGCGTCATTTTTGTTCCAGAACCTCAGCTATATTTTCTTTAAAAATTTTTATTTAAATTGTTGTTCAAGTACAGTTTCTGTCCTTTACTCCCTTCCCAGCCCACCCATGCATCCCTCCCCACCTCCCTCTCATTTCCACCCCCCTAGTTTTTATCCATGTGTCCTTTATATTTGTTCCTGTAAACCCTTCCCCTTTTCCCCTGAAATTCCCTCCCCTCTCCCCTCTGGTCACTGTCAGCCTGTTCTGTTTCAGTGTCTTTGGCTATATTTTGCTTGTTTGTTTTGTTGTTTAGTTTCCTGTTAAAGGTGAGACCATATGGTATTTGTCTTTCACTGCCTGGCTTATTTCACTTAGCATAATGCTTTCCAGTTCCATAATGCAGTTGCTATTGTAAAGGGTAGGAGCTACTTCTTTCTTTCTGCTGCATAGAATTCCATTGTGTAAATGTACCATAGTTTTCTGATCCACTCATTTACTGATGGGCACCTAGGTTGCTTCCAGCACTTGGCTATTGTAAATTGTGCTGCTATGAACATTGGGGTGCATAGGATCCTTTGGATTGGCGTTTCAGGGTTCTTAGGATATAATCCTAGCAGTGGAATTGCTGGGTCAAAAGGTAGATCCATTTTTAGTTTTCTGAGAAAATTCCGTACTGTTTTCCATAGTGGTTGTACCAGTCTGCAATCCCACCAACAGTGCACTAGGGTTCCCTTTTCTCCACAACCTCTCCAACACTTGTTGTTTGTTGCTTTGTTTATGATGGCCATTCTGACTGGTGTGAAGTGGTATCTCATTGTGGTTTTATTTGCATCTCTCTGATAGCTAGTGATATTGAGCATCTTTTCATGTGTCTCTGGATCCTCTGTCTCAGCTACATTCTTAATCTCAGCTAGTTTTATTGTAAATATGGGTCATCTCAAGAAGGACTAGAGGAAAAAATTAAAACTCTCCACAACTACTTGGAGGAGAAACAGAAACTGTCAACACACTTGTCTGTAGGATTATCTTTACGTAACTGATTATTGTCAGACAGAAGAGCTGGGGGGAGCTGTGGGTGAGGGAAGTCAAGAAAGCCGAAACCGAAAATATCAGTATAAAGCCCTGAAATGGGTGGTTTCAAAGGCTCCCTGAAAATGTGGCAAAAATCTCGAGAATGTCTAAGGAAGTCCCACTACCAATCTTAAGAGTTCCCTGGGAAGCTGCAGTGACTAGGTGTCAATGGCAGTCTGGTTGCAGCTGGTCCCCTGGAGGCAAAGTGTGCCTCTCTGGCCCAATGGCTGGCTCATCCATGTGAACTGCTTTAGGCCAATGGAATACAGGCGATTTGACTTATGCCACATCCAAGCAGGAGCTTTACGTGTGTTTGCATAGTATGATTTGGTCTCTTGCTCCGGCCCTTCACTGTGAGAATAGAATGCCGCAGGGAGGGCTGTTCCATCCGCCTAGTGCCAGAAGATGTATGGAGCGCCGCCAGTCTAGCGGAGCTCGAGTGGAGTTGAGCAGAGCTGCAGCTGATCCCCGGCCCCATGAACAAGAAACAAAGGTTTGTCATAAGATTTTTCACTTACTACTCCCAGGGAATACTAATACAAGATTTTATATATCCATCCTCTTCAACTGTATTTGTCCTTTCTATATCTAATATGTCTCTAAGATTCTCTTGTGCGGAAGAATTTAAAGACCAAGTTTCTAACTCCAGTTCAATTTTCTTTTTATTAAAGTGCTTCAGTAAATAAACAGTGTTATCAACAATCAACACAAAGTTTCCTGAAATACAAATAAAAACCCTCTACTTAATGAATCACTCAAACAATATTCTTCTATGAAGTAACAGTGATTGCCATCAGAAGGTGACCAACTTGAATTTTATTCCTAACCACATGCATGGGTTCTCAAATGGGGATATTCAACCTTAACAAATGGGGCTGGCTACCAATACGTGAATACCAGTTCCAGCAAGTCAGTGGGAAAATGATGTGATTTGAAACTAATCACTTATCCTTGATGCTGCAGTTTCTCCATCTGCACTGAGAATTAATCTTCCCTTAGAGAAGATTTGTAAGAAAGTATGAAATGTTAAGGTTTATCATACTTCTATGCCGCAGAAATCATTCACGTGCATATTTCTAAAAGGTCAACTTATTTGTTCTTGACACAAATTAAATACTATATGGCTTTAAAAGAAATAGATTAATGACTGCTCTTTCCTTGAAAATTATCTTTTTACTTAAATCACATTAAAATTATAGATTAATAGCATTCATATATGATATGCTCAGTAAAATTTGATAAAATTTATGAATTATTTTAAGACATTTATTCTATTACATATTTACATGACCTTTCCATAAAACAGAAATCCTGCTACCCTAAACGCACAAAGAGGTGGAACCCAAGTTTTAATTAGAGTTTTGATATAGTTCCTCTGGATATGGCTTGTAACTTAATCATGACTTCCAAACGATACCATGGTTGACAAAGAACAGAGTATAAATAAACCAATTTTGAATACAACTCCTGGCACAATTAAAGTGGCTTGGTGCAGTCAGCAGAACGATCCAGTAGTATCTACATTGGGGGCGGGGGGACTTAGAGTAAAAAAAGCTTGAAAATATAGATGACAATTGTGGGGGTAGAAGAGAAATAAAATAATTCCGATCGAATCAGAAACTTTTCTAAAAACCTTGTTTCTGGTGGGAAGTATGTGATTCCGCTATGAGAAGTTTAAAGCGGTTGGTACATCAACTCATATTTTCAAAGAAATGTGCAATACTTTTAGGTGGAAACAGTACTGCTAAATCTCCACATGCCACTCTGAAACCACTAACGGAAAAAAAGAAAATGTAATCATTAATCAACATAGGAGAAGAAAAATGGTTAGCTATCTTGCTGTTCAATAATCGATCTTGAACACAAATGGACACACCGTATCAATAAATAAAACCGTCTGCAGTTAACTGGTCATTTAAAAAATAAATTGGATGAAAATAATGATTTTCTGCAGTGTACTCAGTCATTTTAAGACCAAGATAGTTTCAGAGAAAACACGGAACCACCTTAGGGTAGGCCTGACCATTTCACACTGGTTGTGGCAGGACGCTCCGTGCCCTACACGGAGCGCCCAAGGAAATTATTTTCACACTGAACATACACCTCTTAGGGACTAAAGGAAGAACACTTTATACCATGTACCTTTCTCTAACATGCAGTATTTAGGTAACAGCAAATCATCATCTTTCACAAAGAAGGTGCAAGCGCTCCAAAATCATCTTAGAGCTAATGATTTTAGAAAGAGGTGTCAAAATTTTAAACTTAAAATAGACTTAATTTCAAAGTTGGTTTTGCCAAACCTCTGGTAAGCCCTAGGAATCCAGGGGAAGCAAAAAGAAAATGTCCTCCCTCTTCTGTGACAGGCACCTCCCATCACCATGATGAATGCCACAGGCCACATGCCATCATAAACTCATTCGCGCTCGGGGCCGGCAAAGCCGAGGCTAGTTCCAGGTAAAACTCAAGCGAGGGGCAGTCGCACAAAAGAGCCTGTTGAAGACCAGCAAGAGATTTCCAAGGCCACCCAGCACCCAAATGACCTCAGAGTAAGTTCATCATTTTTTTTTGTGATTCAGGATCCTATCCTTGCACTATCTCTGGGTACAGTAGCCCCCAGAATGCCCTGAACTATGCTGGATGTCCTTGGACTGGGCCAGCTCTCCCCTGGACAAGCACTTTTAGAGCTGGAAACAGAGGCTGAGTGAGCAGGGTAGACAGAGCACCATTTATTGGAGCCAACCCCATCTATCAGATGCTTTGTTGACAAGAGCTTAGTGATTCTGGAGCAGCTCTTCCCAACAGATGGGCTGTGAAAACACCTCTCTTTCCAGCCAGATCTCATAGGAATAGTGGAAATCCTCAGGCAGATCCAGCCTCTGCCCCAGCACACTCTGCAAGCAGTTATCCACAGGTGAAAATTCGGAGTCCTGAGGTCTGTCATATCGGCGGCTATTAAAAGCCTCAATGTTGGCTCTCAAGGTGCATTCCTCTGCTTGGAAGTCCCATGGCCTAGCATCGATGTCTGAGATGGGGGGAGAGAAACAGACGTGATACACAACTGAAGACACTGCTCTGCTTACCACAGAGCGCGAGCCGAAATAATTTTAGGACTGTACAGATGTAACCACTCCTTAACTGTTAAGGAGTTGAAATTACATCCGGCCCTCTGAAGGCAACCGTGAGGCTGATGTGGTCCCCAGTGAAAATGAGTTGGACACCCCTGGTCTACAGGATACCAACAATGGAATGGCTCATAATTTTCTTTTCCGTAAAAAGCAATGTAAAAAGTAAATAACATTCTGCCACTAAGGTTTAAAAAATATACGCATGCCCACCTACACAAACTTACACGTACAGACTGTCCTTAGAAGGGCAGCCCAGAAACTGGTAAGAGTGGTCACCACTGAGAAGGCAATGAGGACACTGAGGGAGGCAGGCTTCTTTTATTGCATTTCTTTTTCATTATTTCACTTTCTTCCTCATTATATGTACAATAAGTCCTCACTTAACATCATCAAAAGTTTCTGTGACTTTAGGCGACACAATTTTACCACAGGTTAATTGATATAAATGGGAGTTAAGTTCCAAAGATGTCTCATCAACATTAAAATGAAACAATGTTGAATGAAATGATGTTATTTGAGGACCTGCTGATTATATTTTCAAAATGGCAACTCAGTTCCCTTTCCTGAGCTTTCCTCGGGGCTGGAAGTTTCCCGTTTGAGCAGAAATGCGAGCTCTCAAGGAATGTGAAGAGGCAGGAAGGGGTACAATGAAGCGAATCAGAATGAACCAATTAGTAAAGATTTTTCCTGACTTCCTAGGACCTCCCCCAGTACATGATAAATCTGTGCCAGTTTATATTAATACATGAGATTAAGGCTTCCATAGAGGTAAAAACAGAAAACAGATAATCTACGTTGTTATTTATTCCACTTAACTCCTGTTTCAGGGCGAGAGATATGTATTCCTCAGATCTCTTATCCCCACACTCAGCAGTTTATGCTAAGGAAGTGCAGTTAGGGTTTCGGCTCATGATGGCAGCAACAACAGAAGTGCCATTTGCAGGATAAAACATTTTCACGTTTTAAAATTCTTTAAGAATTCAAATAGTTAATTGTGCTTTCTGTCTTATAGTAGAGAGAGAGGAAGGAAGTGAGGGAGAAAGAGAGAGAGAGACATCATGGGTTGTCTCCCAAACATGCCCGACCAGGCATCAAGCCGGCAGCCTTGATATGCGCTCTAACTGGGGATTGAACCCGCAACCTTTTGGTATGCAGAATGAAGCTAGAACCAACTGCGCCACCTGGCCAGGGCCAATTTGCTTTCATTCTAATAAACTGTATATTTATATACAGAGAAAAAATCTGGAAGAGAATATGATAGGATGTTAATAGTGGCAATCTTTGGATTATACAAATATGGAGTAAAAATTCTAATATCAAAAAAATGTTTGCTTGCTTGTATTTTCAAATTGCTTTGTAATAATACAAGGTTATCTTAATTTTAAAAATTTCTTGAAGAAACCTGTCATTTAAAGGAATGTTTTGGAAAGGGGATAACTACCCTTCAATTTACTTGTTTACTAAAATGTATTTTCATAGGGCAGGGGTACATGCTGGATTGGGGCAGTGCCTTAAAGTTTGTTATTTCAGCACCTAATTTACAATCATGTATTTTCTCATCCAAAATATGTAACAATTCACACCACAGGAGCAGAGACAAATGTTTGTTAGTTTTATGTACGTCAAGAGCTCTGGGAGTACTCACCGTTCCCGTAAGCCCAGTCATCATTCATGCGGTGGCGCACTTTCTGGTAAATGGCCGACATGGTTTTCATGTTGCTTTTCCTCCACTGGCGCCCCAGGTACTTGGTCTGTATTTTTAGCAGCTTCAGGACATAAAGTTGCAGCATGGCCTGTTTGACCTTTAGGGCCCGCTTTAAGATTGGAGCAGATTTAAACACCACTAGCATCTGCCCATTTAAAGAAGGGTGAAAGTGAAAAAAGATAGATAAAAATCTAAAGTTACTTAGAATTTCTAACTCATAGACAGATTAAGCTAAACCTGGCTGGCCTCAGATTACCCTGGGGAGCTTTTAGAAAAATCTATGGTCCAGGCTCTGCTCAGATTTAGTCTTCAAGAACACAGAGGAACCACTTTATTTATATTTCACAATTAAGTTTCATGCCCTGGCTGGTGTAGCTCAGTGGATTGAGCTCGGGCTGCGAACCAAAGGGTTGCCAGTTCAAATCCCAGTCAGGGTACATGCCTGGGTTGCAGGCCAGGTTCCCAGTGAGGGGCCATGCGAGAGGCAACCACACATTGATGTTCCTTGCCTTCTCTTTCTCCCTCCCTTCCACTTTCTCTAAATGAATAAATAAAATCTTAAAAAAAATAAAAGTTTCTAATATTCATAGTACAGATATAAAGCGCAAAAAATTTTGTCAACCACACATCTCATTTCCACTGTTAGCGGTTTCTTTTTAAAAATATTTATTTATTTATTTATTTTTAGAGTGGGGAAGGGAAGAAGAAAGAGAGGGAGAGAAACATCAATGTGTGATTGCCTCTTGTGCCCCCTACTGGGGACCTGGCCTACAACCCCCCAGCATGTGCCCTGACTGGGAATCGAACTGGCAACTCTTCGGTTCACAGGCTGGCATTCAATCCACTGAGCTACACCATCCAGGGCCACTGTTAGCAGCTTCTTATCTGTCTTCTGAGGATAATTCCAAGTATGCATTTATTACTTTTATTAATAAAAATGGTAGCCAACTACATATCCTGTGATATTGTTCCATACCTTGCTTTTTAAAGACAATATATCTCACTCTGGCCAGGTAGCTCAGATAGTTAGAGCATTGTTCAAATACCCTGAGGTTGTGGGTTTGATCCCTGGTCAGGGCACATACAAGAATGAATCAATGAATGCATAAATAAGTGTAACAACATATTGATATGTGTGTTTCTCTCTCCCTTCCTCTCCCTCTAAAGTCAGTAAATTTTTAAAAGAAAATATTATTTAAAAAATATAACTTGAAAATTATTTCACATTGTTATAGAACTGCCTCATTCATTTTAATTATATAATATTCTAAGGATGTACCATAAGTTATTTAACTAATTGGTACCATATTAACGAGCATTTACGTTGTTTCCAATCTTTCATAATTACAAACAAACTGAAATGAATAATCTTAGACCTGCGTCATTTGGGATTTGTGACTATAATCCAAATAACAAAGCTAACTTCCCTACCAGTGATGCACTGAGGGAGAGTCTGTATTCAGCTCTCCAAAAAGAAATGTAAATAATTATCTCATATAGAATAAATGTCCAGAATTAGGAGGGGCTAATTATTATGTAGCATTCAGTGTCTATCTATTGAGCCTGCAAAGCAGGAAGTCCACAAATATTAACTGAAGATTTAAAAAATTCAGTCAGATGGACACCTCCGTAATCTGAATGCTCACTCACCATGGTTCTGGAATGCTTCCACTTGGTCAGTTTATTGAGCAGCCTCAGAAGGTTGATGCAGGAAAAGAGGTTCCTCCAGCAGAACTGGTTGTTGTCTCCAGCTTCCTGTAATAAGGCACGCCCATCATTATGTCAACACTTACAAGGCTTTTATTTCCACAGATGCCTGGACGTCACTGTCGATCAGTTTAGATGAGGCCTTCCGCATGAAATGCTACCTCCTAACCATCCTGCTTTTCACACATCAAGGCCTTAAACATGCAGTATCTTTCATTTGAAAATACAAGAGCTGCCAATCCTGGAAGACTATACGTAGAACAAGAACTGGTTAGAAAGTTGATACAAGAACACAGGAACTTCATTCAAGCAAGCTTTCTTGTGTGGCTTTCTAATTTTGGATCAGAGCAGAGATGATAGAATTCTACCCCCATATACTTTGCACTTATATAAGTTATGTTTGTAACTGCTAGGAGTTATTCTGGTATATTTCAAACTGTTGGATGGATCTGATAGTCATTATGGCTGGATAAATCAACCTCCGCCCTCCTTTATCAAACCATATTGCAGTACATTGCTTAATTCTCTGGCACGTAAGAAAAAAATGGCAGATGGTTAATTCTAACCAGGTGTTTTTCTTGTATGTTTCTTGATATCTTGTGAGCACCCAACCAGATAAAACAGATAGATGTCAGATAAGAAACAGGTATCTACTCATAGAAACATCATTCAGGGACAAAAATAAAGAGTCCTTATGGATTTGGGGGTCTCTAAACACATACTGGTGACAGAAGCTATATAAATCAATGAGTATGCATGGTGGCCAAACCAGCATCTTGGAAATTCCTCGTGTCCACAAAGTGACAGGAGAACGCAGGAGGAGATGTATAGATGTGAACTGCTGTCTAGTAGATGGAAAAATTTCCCTCCTTTCTCTAGTTTGAAGCAAGACAGGAATACATGTATGTGGACTGAACATCCAAGATTTTTGAGAGTATTAGGCTCATCCAAGATATAAGACTAAGGGTTAAACAGTTTTAACTTTTTAGAAATATTATTTAGAAAACATGTTCTCCTTCCTGTAGTAAATGTTCAATAGTGTTTAGAATCTGTTTCCTTCTAAGGGAAACTTCCGTGGGAGTTTCCACTCTAGTCCATCAGCTGGTCTGACTTGCTCAAAACAGACTAGGTTCTATCGATGTTGCATCTTGTGTGGCTAACAAAGGAGACGGACTTTTAAATGTTTATTTTTTAAAAAGCAGAGGAAACAAAAAATATATGGGAGACATAAATGCACTGCATCTTGATGCCTAATATGGTAGCAGCATTGAAAGCCTTGCGTTCCTTAACCCCCAAAGAATAATACCGGAGTAGAGGTACGGCCTTACAGAAGCAGCACTGGGATAGGCACCGGGCACCTGGATTATGGTTTTGCCCTGGCAAATTATTTACCTGTTTCCTATCAGAGGTTGAACTAATCTTTAAGATCCTTTTAGCTCTGACCATCCAATAATTTTGTGATTTACTTTAACTTTCTCCAGCTGGTTTAAAAGTGAAGTCTTGAGCGAAAGTAAAGTAATTGTGGCTGTCTTTTCTTTAGAGCTCAGTCTTAACAGTTCCAGGAAGGATGCCCCAACTCCCTCCTGAAGAGAGTGCCACCTGCCCAGGGCCTTGTTCTCCTTTCTTTCTGATAATGCCTCCTGACATCTATCACTAACCCCACTTTTTGCATCACCACATACTGCCCAGAGTGGGCCCTGCTCAAGCCTTCTGCCTTGTTCCAACCCAACAGATAATTGTTTTCCTAACAGGCCTTCAGCTCCATGGTTGCCATTTCAGACGTGCCAGACTTGAATGTTTTTTCTTTTTGTTTATGTTCACTTTAGAAGGGTCACCTTCTTTCTCTCTCTCTCTCTCTCCCCCTCTCTCTCTGGCAGGACTCAGCATATTAAGTAAGATGGAAACTTCTGTGGGGAGATATATTTTGCAAACATCAGGACTTGGCCACATTTCCTTGTTCCTGGTATTTTACACTGTCCAAAGCAAGACTTTTACTCATTTTCAACCAGCAAAAGTTAAAAAAAAATTTGCCCATTTTCCACTCTCATAAAAAAATATTTGTATATACCGTGGATCTAAAGATTTAGTTCAGGGACCAAAACCTACCCTTTCAGAGCATCTCTTAAGGATGAGTAATTCCACTTCTAGAAATCCATCTTAAGGAAATAATCAGAGATGAGATCAAAGATTCATGTACAAGGATGTTCATTTTAAAGTTACCCAGAGAAAATTGAAATAAAAGCCCAACAATAATAGAAAACAGTTTTTTTATCCTTACCCAAGGACATGCTTATGGATTGCAGAGAGAGAGGATGGGAGGGAGTGAGGGAGAGAAACATCAACGTGAGAGAGAGACATTGATCAGTTGCCTCTCATATGCTCCCTGACCAGGACCAAACCCGCAGCCTAGACATGTGCCCTGACTGGGGGTGGAACCTCAATCTTTTGGTTTATGGGAAGACACTCCAACTGAGCCACATGGGCCAGGGCAAAAACAATCATTTAAAAAATATTGCCATATTTTTGCCATGTATAATGCATGCCCACATCTTTGTGCGCATTATACATGGGATTATTATACCCATGGTATGTAATCATTATACCCAGGTATAATGCACATCCTTATTTTTCCCTCAAAAGTTTGGGCAAAAAGTGTATATTATATACAGCAAAATGTGGTAAGTAGGGGAACATTATCTGTAGCTATTAAAAATTATGTTCTTGCCCTGGCTGATGTGGCTCAGTGGATTGAGCATTGGGACTGCAAAGCAAAGGGTCAGCAGTTCAATTCCTAGTCAGGGCACATGCCTGGGTTGTGGGCCAGGTCTCCATTAGAGGGTGTGTGAGAGGCAACCACACATTGATGTTTCTCTCCCTCTCTTTCTCCCTCCCTTCCCCTCTCTCTAAAAATAGAATCTTTAAAAAAATTGTGTTCTCAAAAATGGTTAATAAAATTATATTGTAAATATTTAAATTGTACTCTATAAAATTAAAACAAAGTCCTTACTTTCTAAAATAACATGTATATGAATATATACAAGTAAATACATATCATATATGGTCACTGCAGCAAAACATTAACAGTGGTACCCTGACTGGTGTGGCTCAGTGGGTTGGGTGTTGTCCCACTGACTGAAAGGTCGCTGGTTCGATTCCAATTGGGGCACAATTAGAGTACTTTCATTTTCTTCTTCATATTTTTCTATTTTTCTCCAATTTTCTGCAATAGTATATATCGATTTTATAATCAGACAAAACCAAAAACTTTAAATGTTATTTAAAAGAAATCCTATACACTTTTAAAAAGCCAGTATACTTTCTGTTTATAATTAATTCATTGAGCCTGAAAAAGTGATAAATCTTACTCACATAAATATTAGTCTTTTCTGAGTATAGAAGCCATCAGTTTAAAGACACTATATTGAGCACCTGTGTGGAGTAAGCTTGCTAGTTACTTAAGCCCATATTTGGACTCAGGAAAGTACTAACACTCTAAGCTCACACACACAAAAAACAATACAAAACAAATAACCTGTGGTTACCAAATGAAACCACCAGATGCCACTGTTGCTTCACAGAAAGGAAAGGGATACCTAACATGAATTAGTTTTTTTATTAAGAACAGATAATGCTTTCACCCACTGTTAATAATAATAAAGGCTTCTCAGAAGCATTTCAATTATTTCAATAATTTTGTTTCTATCCCAAAAGGTCAATCAGAAGAGATATAGATTCTGGTCACAGAAGCTGACTTTATATTTGAATTTTAATGCTATCTATATACCACTGTTTCTCATTCCAGCTCTGAAGGGCTCTCCACCCAGGCTCTGCTACATTCACTGTAAAGTTCTCTGTAAGTTACTTAACTTTTATACCCATAAAACAGTAACCTCATAGTTGTTTTAAAGATTGAATGACATCATGAACATAAACAGGGTTAGACAACTTCTTACCTCTCTCTGCAGGGGTAAGGAGCTCCCCATGGCTGCTGAGAGCACATCTACATAAGATAGGACATCTCTGCCCTGGTGCTAAAAAAGGTGCTAGACTTAGTGTCTCAGGACCATGGGTCCTCTGATTCAGGGTCTGTCGTCTATGAAGCGTGGACCATAACAAGTTATTCCATCCAGTGAGCATTTCTCATCTTTGAAATAGGGGTTTGGGCCAGATGGCTCTCGTGTCCCCTATAGCCAAAAACCCTATAGCTCTATAAAACCTGTACTACAGCAAGGATCATTCTATTTTTTACATCATAGACTTTCTGATGCAACATTTCGCAGGTATTAAAGTTGGGGACAAAGGGCTGTATGGCACACACGAGTGCCATCATCCGATCACTCAGCATTTACTGAGCTCCTTCCATATACCAAACATGGTGCTAGATTTCGTTAATAAAGAAATGAAGATGAGCCCTGGCTGGTGTGGCTCAAATGGTTGGAGCATCATCCTGTAAACTGAAAGGTCACAGGTTCGATTCCTAGTCAGGATGCATGCCTAGGTTGTGGTCCCCAGTTGGGGTATACATGAGAGGCAACTGATCGATATTTCTCTCTGACATCGATGTTTCTCTCCCTCTCTCCCTCTCTTCCCATCTCTCTGGAATCAATAAGCATGTCCTGGGGTGAGGATTAAAAAAAAAAAAAGATGATACTGTCTCTTACTTCAGGGAGTTTCCAGTCAAATGGAGAAGCAGATACAGATTACAGGGCAACAGGGTGAGGGCACAGACCGAGGTAAATCTGAGGAGCTGTGGCAATAATGCGGAGGTAAACACTTGATCTTCAATATGCTGTTCATCAGACAGTTTCATGGAATTATGAGCAACTCTGAGGGACTTATCTGATTTGCCTAGAGCTGTTTCCAGGATGAGGGCTTTTCTGGGTCATCCTTCTGTGGCTATATTGACTTTTGCCTCACAGAGCCCTAGGCAAGGTATTTTCTGAAGCACCCTTCCTGGGTTTTATAACCCACATGAAAATGAAAAGTGAATAGCCTGTAGGACAGCAGAAAGACAGAAAATTGTTTAGGATAGACCAGGAGAGATTCTCCTGCCATTTTGCACCCATGTTCACATTCAGTTTCAGTGCCATCGTCTCCCTAAGTGTCCTCTCTGTTTTACCACCTACCCTTTTCTCTTCTCTGCAAAACACTATGCTCAGCTGCTCCAAATTGTTCTCATCTGGGCCAGCAGCTCTACCCCCCCCCCCCCAAGGCCTCTGTGCTATTGCCTTTATTGATCTGAGACTCCCAAACCAGGGCATTATTGGGCTGGAGAAGAAATGAAACAGCAAGTGCCAGCCTCTGCCACCTGGCAATTTCAAAGGTTACTAAATCCCCATCTGCTTACCAGACTCTCCGTAGTAAGTTCTGGCAAATCCTGGATGGTGCAGCAAGGGTAATCCAGGACCGAGATGCTGCAAGATGCAGAGATAAGGACAGGCTTTAGGTGAACGGTAATGGCAGGAAACAGCTGTATCTTAAAGGGCAGGAGTTATTTCTCTCCAGCAGGCTCCATCTATTTCTCAGATTGCTTAGTGACCTCAGCTGAAGCTGAGGGATTTGGTGCCAGGCAACTCCGGCTCCCAGTCTCCTCTCCTGTCAGTCATGAGAGGAACTGACAGAGTTCTTTCAGGCTGGCCCCCACCTGGCAGATGAAAAAGAGAGCTGAAAGGGAGCTTCTGTATGGCTACCTTTCTCTTTCCTTCTTTAGAGGAATATGTAAACGTGTAAATGTTTGTGTTTCCGTATTTAAGTATACGCTCATATGTATGTGTGAATATAACTGTGCTCCCAGAGGTGCTGTGTAAACTTATTCCACTTAACAAACTGTAGATGTGAGGATGAAACAAAGACTTCTCCTGCGCCTCTTTCTGAAATCCAGGAGCTCTAGGGAATGATCACATAAGCTATTCCTAAAGAATGCGTGAGACAGGCAGCATCCTGCAGCAGGGCCAATCCAGCAGCTCAAGAATGATAATAGCATCTGCCCCCAAAACTGGTAGTGGGGGACTTGCAAGGGAGGTGGGGGCTCTGGTGAGCCCAGGGAAGCAGGGGAAATAAGGTACCACATGATGACAGGAACATAGTCACTTAAAATGACAGTTTTCTTTTCTCTTCTCCCTTCTTCATGGGTACAATGCAGAATTGAGACTAGGTAGTCTCTAATGCTCCTTCTGATTCAGACATTCCATGAAGTTTTAAACACCCATCTATCTGAACTAATGCAGTTGGAAATAAATAAAAGATGTTGGCAAACCAGGGGCTATAAAGAGGAGTATAGAGTTTCTTGGACCTGTCTCTGTATTTCCAGTCAAAACTTCTATCCAAGAAAAAGGCAACAATTGATTCCACTAGAAATGTTTACCTTTGTGCAAGAAACCCACAAAAAATAATCTAGGGAACAAAGGGAGGAGAGCAGAGGGCAATGGATCTATAATTTGCTCATCATCTTAATTCACTCTACTAGATATTCCCAGGGTTGCCAGTTCTATGCTGCTCCATTAGGATAAACCTTCTGGGCTGGCTTATCCACTTATCTACCCAACTTCCACTGACAAAGCCCCATGGCAAAGTAGGTGCCGACAACCAAAAAATGGGGGTGGAAAATCAAAGGTGGATTCATTCCAATCTCAGTGAACTGAATTCTAGCCTACGGGTGCATAATATAGTTACAAATTTCTAGAGTATCTAGATTGTCAGTCATGAGGAAACTGTGCAGTAAACAGCTGTGAGTGCTCAAAGTTTCTCGGGGATTATGTAACAGTGAAATATGTGCAGGTGGTACACAGGAGCACCGTCTTACCCAGGCCAACCTCAGCAAATGGTTTACAGTCTGGCTCTACCACGCTTCCAACTCCAAGTGATCACGATGGACACATATTGGATTGTTTACTGTCTCCCAATCCCATGCCCAGGTCCAGAAGTGCATTTAGTTCCAGAAACCTACTTCCCCACCCCTGAGCCAGGGGTGGACCTCTAACCCTGGGAATGTGGAACAAGGATTGAAAGCTAATTCAGTCTCTGAGTGGCATGGGGCAGAACATGTTTAGCTCATGTGGGTATATTTCACTGAGTGGTCTGGGAAGCAGACACTACTATTTGCAAGTGAGAGAGGACACTGGAGTGGAGGTACAGAGGCTTGGTGTCCCTAGACAGAGGTGGAGGACTTACACTACAGACCAAACTTGAGGCCCAGAGCCGCATCCCTATCCTAGGTTCCTCAAGATGATATACCTCCCATTTCCTTCTAAAAAATCATCCACTATGCACGAGCCAGGTCCAGCTGGTTTGAGTTATTTACGACTAAGAGGGGTGACTGATACACACAGGTGCTTTCATGAACCTGTGGCCCTTACCTAGCCCAACCTACACTTTCATTTTCCCTGGCAACCCAACTCTGGCATGCCTTAGTGCCATCTTGAAGGGGGTTGGTGCACAAGTCTCCTGTAGTTAGGGGAAAAAAACACATTCTCCAAAGCTTCCCTCAAATGGGAAAGGTATTTACATCACTCTCATATATATTCATCTTAACTAATGCTTATAAAAGCTCTATAATACAGTCAGAGGAGGTCATTCTCACTTTAAAGATGAAAATACTGTGGCTCAGAGAAACAAAGTGTCTCACCTGAGATCACATAGCTAGCAAATGGCAGCTCCAGGTCAGGAACCCAGGTCTCAGGACTTCAGGTTCTGTGTCTTACACTAAATAAAAGCAAGCTGCCCCTGCACGGCAGGATTTCAGGCAGCAGCACGGACAGACTGGCGGGACACATCCCTAGGCCCTTTCCAGTCACTCTAAGAAATTAGCCCTCTTCTACTTTAGGAACTTTGCCTCTATTAAAGCACTTCTGGTAGACTCTACTGATTAACACACTTCTAGTCCTCACGGCAGCAGCAAAGTAAGGAACAAGGGTCTGCTCTGTAACCCCCGCCCCCGAGTCCCCTCTCAGCTGGAGGAGTGGGAAGCAATCTGTATTTACAGCAACTGTGATCAGAAAGCAATATTTTGTGTTTTGATCCTGCCTTTGCTGCTTATTTAATGGGTCTCACTAGCATGTTAATTTTGAGCAAGTCAATGAACTTGAGTTTGTTTCCTAATTGGTAAAATGAGAAATAAAACTTGTAATATCTCTTAATCCTGCTTTGGAGATTAAATGAAATAATAGATGTAAAATTACTGTAACTTAAGAAACTATAAATTGATCTATCTAAGTAAGGATCTATTATTTACCTTCAGTTAAAAATTCTATATAACACTTTACAGTTTACAGTAGTGTAACTGATCCACCTTATGATTTATACTAAGATCAGGGCTGGCCAGACAAGCAGGCTATTTCCTGAGAAAGACCTTTTGGATCCTTCTGCCCCAGGGCTGAAATTTCATCATTGGAGTTTCATTATTTTGAGTCATGCTATTTTTCAGTTTTTAAAACTTTAAAAATACAAATATCTTGGTGACAAGGCCCATCAGCTAACACTTTAACAGCTCTGAGACAGAAGGGATACCAGAACTCACAGGCTCAGAGACAATGTAATTTTTCCCATCATCCCAAACTAGCCCTTTGAAATAAAACTGTCCAGAGTCCATACCTGTTTTTAGCAGTGATGTAGGACAAAATATTTTGATTGAAGAACTTCAGGATCAATGGAATGCAGTTGGCAAACACCAAATGTTGCGATACATATTCAAACTAAATTAAAAGATCAAAGTGGAAAGGCGTGCTTATTTGGGGGAGAACAGAAGATCTGCATGAAAAAGGGAGGCAAGTATAAACCTAATGTCCATTCCTAAAGACATGCACCGTCCACTTGTGTTATCAGTCTTCCTTCTGGAAGGGGCAGTTTCACCTCCAGCTCGCCCCTCCTACATGAAGGAGGACAATCTGCAGTCTGTGTATGCCGCAAACTCTTGAGCCAAAGCACAGACCATAAACAAGCCAGAAAGTCCCATTCCAGACAAATGGAACTGCTGTGAGATTTGCTTTTAAGCTCAAGAGGAAAGGCAGGCTCCCCGAGGGAGTTGTCTTCCATACCAAACCTCTGGCTCACAGTATTTCAACTGTGATTGATACAGCAGGGACAGGTGCCACTTAGCCCAGCACCTGCTGGCATCACTCAGTCAGGATGGAGATGACACAGAGTAACCAAATGAACCACTGGAATGTAGCCTTCACTGCTAGTCTGTGTGGTTTCCTGTACTTAGAATCAGTGTTTTAATGAAAGAATCAACAAGAGTCCTTCAGTCAACAGACAACTGCATGGAAAATATGTCCAGGAGCTCTTTGGTGAGCTAACCACCAGAGCACAGGGGCCCATTTTGTTTTCTTGAATCTGGATGGGGTTTGTGTCCAGAAGACCTGGTGGAGGCGGTGTCATGAACTTTTGTCTCCTGGATTTTGATTTTGCCCATGATACACTGAGGAGCATCAGACACAATTTTCTTCAGATCCAGAACCCAGACTGCTGGGACAGTGCAGAAGCTGAGTTGGAAAAGCAGAAAATTGTGCAGTCTTAAATCCTAGTTCTTCCTGATTATCAAGAAGTAGCCATGGCAGCAAGCTAAGCTGCCCTCTGCCCCTAGGTGTGTGGTTTGAGGTGGGGAGGCAGCTAGTGCTGCCCATTTCTTTCTTCTGTTCAAACATTTTCTCCCTGGCAGCTGACCCAGGTTTTTTTCCAAAGCTCTAGATGGAGGAGCCAATACATATCCTCTATCAAGTGATGGAAAACTTTTCGGTTGAGAAGTATCTGTAGCCTTGCCTGGATTCACTGACACTGACGCGCACTGGAAGGGCCCGTGGAGCCACCCACCCGTCTGGTTGTTGAGCCACATACTACCCATCAAGAGGAGCAGAGAGAAACACACATCCACACTTCTCTGTTCTTTCTATTAGGGACTCCATCTCCCACCCACCCCAACTTCTCCTAGTCCTGCTGCTGCTCATTAGCAGGAGTGTGAGCACACAGGACACCCTAACACACCCGAAGATGTCTCTGAGTGCACTAAAGTGGAGAAGCACCCTGGTTGTACAGTCAAACCTGCCTCGGACAGAGACCCTGCGGGGGCCTCCCGGCACTCTGAGGGCCTGCTCTTCCACCAGCAAGCTTGGTTTTGACTTCATGGGAGGAAAGTAGGCAGAGCTTCTGTGCAGGAATGAGAAACCTCCTCTCTTCCCCATGGTTTCACTACAGCGACCATCCCATTCACTGTTCCCCTCTTCCCCGTATCTTGGCAATGCCTACAGAGCCAAGCCCAAACTCCTTAGCATGGCAGCAATGCCTCTATGGGGAAGTAGGTTAACCCTTCTTCACGTTGGTTTCCTCCTCATAAACCAGGGGTAAACATAAGACCTACTTCAGAGGGCTGAGAGAATTAAATGAGACCTCACACAAGCTGAACAGCATGCTGGGCACATCATAGGCACTCAATAATTCTGTGTGATCGCATGTGTTATGATGTGCCCTGTTGTCCCCTCCAGCTTCATGGGTCGCCTACCAGGCCTCCCCATTTGCACCCCCTGCCCAGGCAGAACTCCAGCAACCTTTGATCAGTTTCCAAAGGTACTTTGATCTCTCCCTTCTGGACTTTCACAGTTAGCTTTTCTGCTTGAAATGCTTCCTGTCCTCTTTCCTTGACAAGTTCCACATCGTGGCTAACATCTGTTTAGGACTCAGGTTAGAAGTCACTTCACCTCAGGCTGGATTAGGTGTTTCCATATCAGCCAGTGCTTACCTGCGCCACAGTATTTGCCACTCTATAACTGGATACTTACATGTGTGTACTCTTTACAAGACCTCTAAGCCCTTTAAGGGCCAGAATTGTGCCTTATTCAGGATTATAAGTCAAATGTCAGAAAAGTGCTTCACACAGAGAAAACTATGCTACATGCTCCCCCCCCCATTTTTGTAGAGTACTTGAATCCTATCTTCCATGGTTTCTTTCTTTCTTTTTTTAATCCTCACTCTAGGATGTTTTTTAAATTGATTTTGGAGAGAGGAGGGGAGGGAGCAGAGAGAGAGAGAAACACTGATGTGAGAGAGAAACATCGATGGGTTGCCTCCTGTGCGCACCCCGACAGGGGATATAACCCACAACTTTAGGTGTACAGGACGACACTCCAAGCAACTAAGCAACCTGGCCAGGGCCATCTTCCACTGTTTCAAAGCTGGCTGGGCACATTCCCAAGCAAGCTAGAGATTTCTACCCACAACCCTCAGATAATGTTCAAAGGACATAGTCGTCTACACCTTTCTAGGACTGTTCCCCACACCCCATACCCTACCCCCACCCCAAGCTTGTGCAACAGGTATCTGGATTCCTTGAGTGAGACAAAGAAAAGGCTCAGCTGGACTACAAGGGCCCTCGCATCCCTTCTTTGGGAGACGGGGCCTGGAGAACACCTGAGACCTGTGGAGAAGCGCTCATAGCTGCTCACCTGGTAGATGTGGTTCAGTTTGAAGTGTTTGAGGAGTAGCAGCAGCAGGGCAGAGATACTCTTTACAATGATCTCCTTGTGCCTGTTCACATCAATGCCCAACTTCATGCTCTGGAGAACAGTGATGCTACAATGGGGATGGGACAGGTCAGTGCAGAGGGTGGCTTGAGAGAGCTCTACATAGACCCAGGTATTTGGGTCAGATGCAATATACAAAAGAGCCAGCACTTGGGAAACCTGAACTTCTGTGCTAGGGAAACCTCCAGAGTCCCACCTACAAGCCTGTCTGGAGAAAAGCTCCTCTGATCTGTTCCTCTCTCCCCTTGGCAAGCTCATCCTTTGGCAGTGTCCACCCACATACCTGTGCAGCCAGTCACTGGCTCATGCATTGCCCTCCAGACCTTCATTTCTGAGCTAAAAAGAGCACAGTGGAGAGCAGTGCGGTGTAAAGGGGCTACTGATGGGGGAAGGGAGACTCTTTGAAGACAATCCCTGTGTTAACAAGGTTAGGTGGAGACCAGAGAGCCCGCTGACAGGATAGCTAGTATTCAGCAACTGCCCCGGTTGAAACACTCACGGCATCTCCTCAGGCAGGACATCAGCGAGGATATTGATAGAGTCTGTCTTAGCCTTGGAGGTGGGGGCTGCAGCCAGCAGAATCTTAAGCAGAGCAATCTGGAAAGCAGAAAAATGAGGAAGGAATCCATCTCTGCCCATCCCATTCAACGAGGCTATTCTTTGACATCTCAACAGTCCTATGAGAACTGTTTGAAAACCCTCCTCTAAGTCTTTCCTTCAACGACCAAATCTCCCCAGCCTCCAGAGTGGCAATCATGTGCCCAGTCCTGAGAGGCCTGCTGGGAGGCTGAGGAGCCAGCGGAGAGCTTATAGGCTGCTCTGCTGCAAGACTGCTCTTTCCAAAGAGGCAGATGGAAGAAGCAAAGTGAGAGAGACAACGCCTAGAAATAAAGTGGGAGGTGTAAGTAAGATCTCACTTCCTCCACCCTTTTCCTTCCTCTAACCCTGACCATCAGCATCCTCACTGTTGAGGCTATCTAAGATATGACGGACCAGAGCAGACCTCAGAGGGACGAGGGCCCCCAATACACCTTGCACAGACCCCCTCTTAATCTCCACCCCTCCAAAAGAAGGACTCGGCAGTACCACCAAGTCCTCCTTCCTCTTGCAGGAGCTCTGAGGAAAGCTCAGAATTCTAATGTGCTAGAGGAAGCCCGCCCGAGGGTGAAAGCTCAGGAAACAAGCTGAAACGATGGACATCTCAGCTTGAAAGGGCTCCAGCTGTCTGTTCCTGGAGCAAAGGAGGGCAGCTCTGGCCCCACCATCTGCTTACCATGTACTGGGGGAGGCTATACAGCATGCCCTGGTAGAGGATTTCACATGGCGTCTCTGGTACCACCTCTTCCCCCTATGGCAGGAAACACAGTTTGCCCAGGGCCACTTTCCAGTTGACCAAAGGCTATGTTTTCTTGGTTGCAAAGGGTGGCATGAAAAAAGCACCAGGCTGGGAGTCAGATCTAGGTTCCCATCCTAGCTGTGTTAATGTCTCATTACATAACCTTGGGTAAGTTACTTTCCCCCTCTGGGTCCTGCCTCATACTTCATGGAGAAAACAAGAGCAGCCAGACAGGCATACCCTCATCTTTGCATTGCCAGATCTACTGGGGACTCTCCACCTTCCTTCTTGGCAGGAAGGATCAACCACCTGTGCTTCTATCAAAGGCCAACCCTCCGCCTGTGCTTAGGATCTCACACTCTTCTCCACTGTCAAATGCAATCGTTCTGTAATTATCCTCTCTCCCCCGGATCATCTGTTTCAGGACATAAATGAACTCTAGAACCGCCTAGCTATAAAACACTTTTCCCTGACCCCATGTCCTCCTACAGCTAGCATACCTTTTCTGTTCTCCTCACAACAAAACTTCTGCGTTATCTGTGTCAACTGTCCACCCCCTTTCATTACATTCCTTTTTCAACACAGCAGCTAAGCTTCTAGCCCCACCACTTCGTGTGGGGCTGTTCTTTTCAAGGTCATTGAGTTTCTCCATGTTGTCAAATCCAATGGGCACTTTGTTTTTATCAGGCTCCATTTATCAGCTGCATTTGACACAGATGATCACTCGTTTCTTCTTGACTTTCTTTTCTTAGCTTTTATAGTGTCGCAGTGTCCTGGATTCCCTCCTACCTCCCTGAGTGTGTTTCTTACCCTTTGTGCTGGTACCTCCCCCCGACTCATCCCACCTTAAACATATTGCTGTGCCCCGGGGCTGTGTCCTGGGTTCCTTCCTCTTTTCTATCTCTACTCCCTCCCTGGGTTATCTCAGCCAGTTCTATGGTTATTTTAACACTGTCCGTACATCAACAGCTCCCAGATGTATTTCTCTAAGCCAGTCCTCTCTCTAGAACTCTGGAACCATATATCTAATTGCTTGGCTGCTCTGCATGGGTGTCCAATGGATATTTAAAACTTACTATGACCAAAATAGAACTTTTGATAAAACAGAACTTCCATCTAGGCAAACGGTACTTATTCTTGATTCCCCTTTTTGCATCTCTATCCACATCCAATTGAGCTATAACTCTTGTCAGCTACCCCTCCAAAATACAACCCAAATTTTCCTTAGCTCCACAATTGCTATTCCATTATAAGTCAGCATTGTCTCTCACCTTAACTACTGTAAGTTTCTTAACGAATACCCACATCTCCCACTATTTCTTGGTCCGTTTCTACATAGCAGCTAATGGTTTTTAAAAAGATAAGTCAGCCCTGCCTGGTGTGGCTCAGTGGACTGAGTGCTAACCTGCAAAGCAGGGGGTCACTGGTTCAATTCCTAGTCAGGGCACATGCCTGGGTTGTAGGTCAGGTCCCCAGTAGGGAGCACACGAGAGGCAACCAACACTGATGTTTTTCTCCCTCTCCCCCCCCCCAAAAAAAAATAAAACCTTAAAAAAAAAGATAAATCAGGTGATGTCACTCCCCTATTTAAAACCTCCAAAGGTGTCCCTTGTACTGTGAATCAACTTTAAGTTCCCTGTCTTTGCTTATAGGTCCTACATAAAGGTGGTTCAGACTACCTCTCTGATTCCCTTTCCTACAAGCCTGCATCCCTCAGCGGGCCATACCACATGAACAGCCTTCATTCACTACCTCTAATACTCTGAGCTTGCTCTCACCTTGTAAGGGTGTTTCCTCTGCTTGGAATGCTCTTTCCCCTGATGTTCCTGTGGTCACTCCTTCTTGTACCTCATATCTTGGCTTATCTGTCACCTTTTCAGAGGTCTACCTACCTTAGATTGCTGCATGCCTCTATTATGTAATTCTACTTAAATTTTCTTCACTATATCACCCACTCTCCGATAGTCTTGTTTCCTTAACTATCTTTTTTCCCTAACTTTAACATGTAAAGTCGGGGACCTTGTCTCACCTGGCACACACTAGGAGCCCCAAAACATGCACACATGCTCTGTGACAGATTCCCCTTTGTGCTCTTCCTGTGCAGGACCCCCTTAACTCACCAAAGACATGGGGCACTTCTCCAGCTCCTCCTCATTCTTGATCTGAACATCTGCGATGGAGATGTATTTGTGCTGGGGAAGACAAGACACCAACAAGGGGCTGAGGGCCTCGATCCCATGTCTGTCAGTCTCTTGCTTAACTTCTTCAGTGACAAGGAAGTGTTCTGTTTATGGGTCTGTCATCCCACATAGGCCATGAACTCCTTGAAGGCAGGAGTCTAATTCACCTGCACATCATTAACACTGTGCAATGTGCTTCGTATACAGTATGTCTGTTTGTTCCATGCTTCTAAATTGTTGAAGAGCAGCAAACGCCTAAGGATTTACCTTGAAGTGAAATGCAAGGGGGAGCTGGGAACAGGCCCTTGCCCCTGGACCACAGCCCTGAAGGTTCTGCTGCATGTGTATGTGTACATGGAGTGATGATGATGGGGTAGCAAAGGATTCAAGGTCTGTGCAAGTGGGGACTACTCTTAATCTTTGTGCTCACACACAGTTTAGATGTGGAGTAGTAGCCTGCTGCTCAGTCCTGGGCCTTTGGAAGTTAGTGGTCCTACAGGCAGAGAGAAGCAAGAGGAAAGGAAGTGAGGAATGGGAAGAGACAGAGAAAGGTGCAAGGAGGAAAAAGGAATGAGAAGAAGAAAAAATAACCTTTCCATCTATCTGAATGTAGGAAACTGGCAAGTAGGGAGAGATGCAATTTCTCTCTCTCTGGCCAAAACGCCTCAGGAAAAGTAGAATAATAGATTCAGAACATGTCTGGCAGAAGAGCCCCACCCAGTACCAGGACCCCACTAATCAAACTTGCCTCGATGGCTCCCTAAGCCTGAAGACAGAGTGCTCACCTGCTTTAGGGTCTTCACACTCTCGTGGATGGGCCTGGGTAATCCAACCAAGGTTTCTGTGTCCCTGTGAAATGCAAGACACACCAGGTTACAAGCTTCAAATGTATAGAGAACTACTGAGACACCCTGGAGTCACAGAGTCCACACCACTTTCAGCATCTGGTACCCAAGATCTTTCTTTGCAAGGTCCCAGGTCCCCCATTATTGCTTTCTGACACAGAAGGAATGATACACACAAGTGTCCCTGTAATTAGGATTTTTGTACGTAGTCTTTTGAGGACTCACTTTGTTTGGGGCTGGTAGGTTCCTACTTAAAAGGACACGTAGCCCAATGACACTTTCGAGAGTAAAACACCAGTGACAATGCCTTCTTAGGTTTTGTAGAGGCCAGTGGGAAGGATTCATGAGGGTGAGGAGGTAGGAAAGACTGGATCTATTCTGACCACGTCTCTTCTTCACAGAATTCTGGCCCATCAGAGCAGGAAGGGCCCCTAGGAACCATGTAATCCAACACTCTGAAGAAATTGAAGCCTAAGAGGGAAATGACTTGTCACTCAAAGCCTTACACTGGCTAACAGCATACAAGTTTTTCCAGGAAATCAGAAGGAAACATTTCGATGGAAAGAACCGAAAGTAGTTCCTGGGAGCTGCCCATGGCCTAGCAGCTCTAGGCTGCACTGTGCCTACTGGGCAAAATCTCTCACTCCAGCCACCCACTCCTCCGGCCCCATAAGAACCACTCCACAGCCATTCTGACCATCTGTCACTTACTGCCCCAGAGTGAATCCAATGAACTTGTTCCTGCTCAGCTCCAAGAAGTGCTCAATGTCCTTCTGTCTGAGAGGATGGTTGGAGAGACGAACCCCAAAGAAGGAAGAAAAGCAAACCTTGAGAGAGGGAAGCTTTCTGGGCTCCCACCTCTCCAAATGGGGGATTAGAACAGTGAGGGAAGAAAGCAGCCGAGAGAACTTCAAATCTAGGAGTTCTGACTCCCAGCCCCGTATTGCACATACATTGAATACATAATCCACTCCACCCTGTGTCTTCAGTGATTAAAACCTCAAAGCTTGGGGTTCCTGGTTCTATCAAACCTACCTGACCTTTGGGGCCCAGGGTAGGCCCTTGGGAAAAGCCACCCGCTCAGCAGAGAGGGGTGCCTGTGAGGGTGGAGGTGGCACGAGAGGGTCCTGCTCTAGGAGGTCTAACTCTCCATCCAAGGTTCGCTCTCCATCGCCAGCAGACTCCTCTTCCTCTTCTGTGGCCGGTTCCTCAGTCTTAAAGAGATCTCTTTCGTTGTAAATGTCCAGGCTGTCTTGCTTAGTGAGGAGTTGCTGGGGGTGGGGGGAAGGTATGCAGAGTCTCACCCCGGGCATCCTCATCCGAGGCCAACCCTTTCCCACAGGCTGTTACACTTCAGGGAACATGGAATGAGAACCCAGCTTTTGTGAGACTATCCCCTTCCCACCTTGACCCTACTGCCCCCACCAGCCCAGTCCCAGGACAGGCAGCTTTCAGACCGCCATGCCACAGACAGGGAACAGAACACAGATAATCCCAAAGCCATAGTAACTTGGCTTTCAGAAAGAACTGAGGCTTCCCCCCAACCCCAGCACTTTCCTTACTAATTATGCTCTGCTTAGGTGAACATTTAATTAGTTTGCCTTCTGTGGGCATACACCAGCTGGCTGACTGAGGAAGAAGAGGACAGAAGCTTGCTGCTAGGCAGAGGGAAGCGAGTTTGGAATTTTAAATCTTGTCACAAAAAGAAAAAGACTGGACAGAAATAGGCCAAAAAGTTAACAGTCCCTGCCTCTGGTTGTTAAGATTGTGGGTGATTTTTTTCCTCTCTTCTTCTCATTTTATATTTGTTCCACGTATTCTATAATGAGTAAGCATTACTTTATAAAACAAAAAATTAAAGGTTTTAAAAAATCTCACTGAAGATGATGTGGGCTAGCTAACTGAGTGTGACTGGCTGGCCCTGGCACCTGTAGTTGGTGAACCCAGGCAAATGAGGCACGTGAGCTCGCAGGAGCACGGTCAGGTCTCAGTGCGACTCGTCATTCTGACCTTTCCAGAGATGCAGACTATACCTAGAACCCTAGCCTTTCATCTCCCATATGTAAGCCTCTTGTTCCACGGCCAGACAAGAAAGTGGTCGACTCAGAGTAAACCTTGCTGCTGAGAAAATGGGAAAGTGCCTCACCCCCAGGCACATGGATTTTCTGGGAGACCTGTTCAGGTGCCTGGGTCCCTATCCCCAAAATTATATCACAACCTAAGTCTTGTTCCAGATGCTAAGGACCTCCAGGCACTGAGGTCCAGGCCAATGACCGTGGAGCAAGACACAGGTCTATAATGTGATATCACAATGTTACATCATGACAGCCCAGGGATTGGTCAGGGCTGGGGGACAGAAGTCAAAAGACAGACTCCAGGGTTTCAGGTTGGGCACAGGGCTCATGAGGGGCACAACAAGCTCAGTCATTTATTGCCCTTTCCTACCACATCCGGAGCAGCTTAGAATCTTGATTTTTGGGTAGCTAGTGTCACAACACGACTGTTTGCTTTAGTCCATACCCTTCGGGAACCACGACGGCCTCGCAACTTGGAGGGTGGGGGTGCCAGCTGAGACTCCCCCAGGTCGAGAGTGTAAGAAGGCGGGGAGGCAGCACGCATGCTCTTCACCACCTGGATGCTGTCCTCAGCCAGCGGCGGAAGGCCCAATTCTGCGCGCTTCTGTACTTTGAGAGCCTGTAGATGCTCAAATCCACCGAGGGTAAACTGAGGTGTAAACAGGAAACGAGCAGAGAAGAGGGAGGAAGGGAGGGAGTCACAGAGAGCAAGGTCAGGAAAGCACAGATGGAGAGGAACAGCCACAGCCTCCAGTCCCCTCACACCCCAACCTTAGTCGGGAAGTAATAAAACAGGAAGGGGCGAACGTGGTCACTATCCCAGTATGAGGAACTTAGGGGTTGGGATAAAGCATCATTTACTGACCTAGGGCTGGGGGTATCATCAGAAATTAGGAAAGGAACTAACTCCTATGGGCCTCCACTGAAAAAAGAGGAAAACTTATCTCCCTCTTTAATGAACATGTACAGATACTAAACCCTTGGTCACTCAGTTTCCTCTGCAGTCAGAGGGGGAACAGCCCCTTGCAGCTGGGTAACTTTAACAGGCAGTTGCCCCTAGGATGCCTGCCCATGAGGGTATGTTGTTCAGCCAGTCCTGTGGGGCAGGAGCCAGAAATGAAGGATCCGGTTGAATAATTAGTAACAAAACTACAACCATACACTTACAAGGACTTCATTTTTTAAAAGCAAATGCTTTATTTATTTATCTGGATGGAGGGGAGAGGGCAGGCACTAATCCCCACGTTTTATAGCTACAGAAAGTGAGGCACAGAGAATTGCCCAAGGTGGTCAGTATTAGCAGAGGCCAGATCTCCCAATTGTTAGCCAGTGCTCTTGGCATAAAACATAGGTTCTAGTTCAATTCCCAGTCAGGGCACATGCCTGGGTTGCAGGCCAAGTCCCCAGTAAGAGGCGCACAAGAGGCAACCACACATTACTGTTTCTCTCCCTCTTTCTCCCTCCCTCTCCCTGAAAATAAACAAATTGTTGTTAAAAAAAACACACACACACACAAAAAAAAACCCAATAAAAAAAAAAAACATAGGTTCTATCAAGGAAAGATGCCAAGATACCCTAACTCATAGAGTGGCATCTCTTGTCAGTCCAACAGAAATGGATAACCTGCTTGATGCAGAACATTTGATTTCTCTAGGATAGTCTGTTGCCCCTCCATTGGCCAACAGCTGCCCTAGTCTTCTGCCTAGCTCCTGCCTGCAGAATCAGAATAGAAGAAACAGAGGTAGCGGAAGGCACTGCTGCTCTCATGAGATGGGAGTGAGGAGAATGAGACACTCACCATGACCACCTTCCAGAGCAGAAGCAGAACCTTCTTTATGGGAAAGTGGGGAGCCAGGCCGCTGCAGAACTTGGTAACCATGGAGAAAAGCAGAAGGGCAAAAGGCTCCTCATTATGCATGGAGAAACCTGGAGGGTGTGGAGAGGCGAGGGAGAAAGTGAGCACGCTGTAACCGAAAGCCTGCTTCTCCAGCCTGATTCTGGATGCACTCACCACCCCTACAGAACCTGAGTACCTGGTCCTGAGGTGAGCCTGTGGAGTAAAATGGCTTAGCTCCCAAAGCTTGGAGTAGATTCCAAAGTGAAAGTAACAGTAATAATGTTGCTTTCTGGCTGAAGGACTCAATGCATTTTGTGCGTCACAACTCACTTTCTCACATCACTGAATATATTTTTAAAAAACCATCAGCTTTCATATCTTATCCCTCTCTGATGACACCAACTTACGTTTGAGCAGAGTTCAGTTTGCAAGGTGACTCAACTCATGTTTTCATGGGGGATTCATGATAGAATGGGAGAGGGATGCCTATCCCCATTTACAGTCAAGGAAATAAAGGCACAGAGAAGACATGTCATTGGTCCTAGCTCACAGGCACAGGGGCAATCAAAGCAGGCCCTGGTGCCTGCTGTGCCATATCTCTGCCCTAAAAGAAAGAATATTAATTTGGAAAAAAAAAAAAGAAAGAAAAAAGAAAGGCTGCCTACCTCCCTTAGACAGATGTTATTCTTCCCATCCACCACTGGGGACCCCATCCCTGCCCTTCCCTAAATGCCACTTACTTAATTCAGTGCGGAAAGTCTCCCGGATAGTCCTCCACCTGCAGGAGTCTGTTTCTCGCTCCAGGCGGATATTTTCCACCATCAGGTACATGACACTCAGGAGCACCCTGGAGTTATAGAAGGGTCACAAGAGGTGCCCAAGGCAGCTCCTAGCCCACAGTCAGGACCTCAGAGATGGTCTCCGTGGGAGCCCAACCCAGCAGAATTAGCAACTTCAAGTGGCCTGGATGCATTGGGATTTGAGCAAAGAATAACCCACTGCTAGCCATCCCCTGTTCCCATGCCATGGCTGGCCCTACTCACCGGAGCTCTGTGCTATCAGCAATGGAGATGGCTGGTTTCCGAAGAGCACTGCTACAGGCCTGGCTGTTGCTTCCATGGGAAGGAGGGAGAGGATGAGAACCCATAAGGGCTCTTTATTCACTGTGTTCCCACTGATCATACACACAAACACCAGTACCTGCCATTCCCTGGCTATGTAGCTATAAAGAAATTGGTTTAAGGTGCAGGAGTGCATAGGATTCCTCCGCCACCTCGGCAAACCCTTATCTGTGGTGACGACGGGCAAGGGCGAGGCCTGTGATACTCACTCCTCCTGGAATCCCCACTGTGGCTAATGCTGTGCTGGATACAAAATAGATGCTAAACAACACTTGATGAATAATAAACAGATTTCACTCTACCTAAAACTCCTAGGTGGTAGACATGAGACAAAACGAGGGTTCAGTACAGTGATAGGAGCAGATAAGGCTTCCTCTAGAGCTATAACCCATGAGGGAAAGAATTGGGGACACAATAGGAATTGGTCCTGTACCTCTTGGGTCATGTTCTCAGCCAGAAGAGTTTTCTTTGTGGATTCCAGAGATAGGCGGAGGCGAGAAGGTGTTTGGGTAAAAGGGCAACCCACCCAAAAGAGGCCCCTGAAGCCCAGGATTGAAGCTGTAAGTGGGGCAGAAGCAGCCAATGAGCTCAACCTCAGGGAGGAGAACAGAATATCAGTGAGCACGGCTGAACAGAGGGGAACTGTCCGTGTGAGCTTTGGACTGAGTGTGAATGGACCCAGCTCTGCACAGAGGTCTCTACACTAAAGAAACCAGCACAGGACACGAGGCACCCTTCAAGGAAATGGGTTGTCTAGGCCAGCCCTCCCCTACGGCTTCTCACTCGATTTCCATGTGGAGTAGCTCCAAGAAGGTCGAGAAGGTCCCCATCTGATAGAGTAGGAAGCAGTTGTACCTGGACCAATGTAGCACATCAACCTCTGAATCACACTCCCCAAACGTGCCTAAAAGACCAGACAGTGTCATAGGGGTTGAGTGGGACAGTGCACCCCAGTTCTTTCCACCGTGCCCCGTGATCTTAGGACCATATTCCAACACCCTGCCCAACAGTGAGGCTGACAGATGTAAGGCAAGGGACTCCTAGAATTTCCTGCAAAAAGGCAGGGGAGAGGAAGGGCAGACTCCAGGGTCAGGCCCAATGTGCTCATCAATGGCCTATCTTAAGTCTGAGTTCCCTGAGAAGTAGATGCAGAGATGAAAATTCAAGTACAAGTAGTTGATTTAGGAGCTGATCCCCGAAATCATCAGTAGAGAAGGGAAGTGAGATAGGGAAGAGAAGGCAGCCAGGAGCTCAGTCCCAGGATGGGGGAAACTCTGGGAAGCAGTGTAGAACACGCCACTCAGAACCACCCTACCCAAGAGGGGTGAGGCAGTCAGGCTATTCACCCACCAACCCCTGTCATGATGAGTGCTGCTGGACCAGGGCAGCACATTAATTCCCTAGCGCTCCTGGCTGCCCTACGTGGGGGCAGAGAAAGCCCTCGGGCAAAAAGATGAAGGTGCCGGCATCTGAAATTTGGCCACAGTACCAGACCCAATAGATATAGTTGGGTGCTGCCTTGTTTGCTATAGTCTTCCCTTCATACCATGTCTACTCTCTTTCCTCTGTATTTATGATTTTTATGGGTTTTTAGCTCCCAACTAGTCAGTTCTGCCACAAGGCCCCTTACTTATAATCTCAGGGTTTATTTTTACTATTCCAGCTTGGCTATCTCATTTCTCTTTCCAACACCTGGTAATAGTTCTCTTCTGGAAAGTGGTCCTCAATTAATCTCATTGAGTTCTGATAATCTCCAAATTACAGCATCCACTCCTGCTGCTATTTTGGCTTGAACCTTCTAAATGTCAACGAAACAATGCAGAGGGTCCACGTGTGCATCTGTGGCACACCCCTGCCTTCCCTCAGGGCCGGGGCCAGGCCACGGATGATGAAAAAAGCCTCTATGCTTAGCTGCAGCTGGTAATACATCGTCAGCTCTGGCCACACTGACCCTCTTGCTAGTCTCCAAATACGATTATAGCCCAGGTTAAGGAAAAGAGAACCCATAAGAAATCCTGATATACCTGGTAAAATAAAGGTCAATTCCAAGGGATCCAGAACAGTACCTACTATCATCTCTACATCTTCTTCACAAGCACCAGGTTGTAGCACAGGAAAGATCTGCCCTTGAAAGGCAGGGACCTTGACCTGGCTGGGTAGCTGAGGTAGTTAGAGTGTTGTCCCAATATGCCAAGATTGAGGGTTTAATCCCCAATCAGGGCACATAGAAAAATCAACCAATAAATGCATAAATAAGTAGAACAACAAATAGAGGTTTCTCTCTTGCCCTTCCTCTCTCTCTAAAAATCAATTAAAAAAAAAGAAAAAGGAAAGGCAGGGACCTTGCTTTCCCAGCATGACTTGCTTCATCTTACTTCTGATAGCACCATTTCTCTCCTTAATCTCCACCCCTCTAAAGTTGGCAAAGGAGCTGGTAAAGGCAGTCACTCACCTTGGGCCAGGTAGAGAACAGCCCGGGCTACCTTCAGTCGCCGCTCCCTACTGACCACCTCCAGCCGGTCCAGGAGTCCCATCACGTAGGCCTTCTGGGCATCTTCCTCCAGCTCCAGCCACTCCTTGCCCTGCACTGGGGACAGAAGGGCACATGGATCCAGTGCCAGCTGCTGCCTCCCCTTCCCGGAAAAGCTTCTGATAGCATATCCAGCCCCCTACAAACTTTCCTCTTCAAAAGGTTTCTTTATTTAGCTGAGACAAGTAAGAGTTGGGAAAAGTAAAAGACTCATGAAGTTCTTGCCTGAACCCACTCTGCAGCCTCATCTTCTTCCATATCCCCTCCATCCTCTACATGCAGCCTGTATTGTCCTCTCTCTGCCTTCTCAAGGTGTTCCCTCTGTCTTCCTACGTAGGCAATTTCTGTTCATCATTACAGATCAGATGCAAAATTACCTCTTTCCCACTAATGCTCCAGCCGGAAGCTCTGTCCCTGAAGACACTTTACTTGTCCTATGACACTTACCATTTCCTCCTGGCCTGAGCTACTTTTGTAATGTACACATCTCCCCTTTGCTCTCTAATCTCTTTGAGGACAGCAAATTCACCTTCACCCCTGCTTCCCGCATCTCTCAGAAAACAAGTACTCACCACACAACTGTTGAATTGGAAAGTGAATTGCCACTGAACAAGTAAGGGAACAGTATGGACACATGAAATCATTATTAGATGCTACTGAGAGTGGAGAAGGGGTTGAACATGAAGGTCCAGGATTAGGCTAGGCACAGGGTTCTACCAGGCCACCAGGGCAGCCCCACCTCTCCATCTCTCTGCCCTCTTGGCCCTTTACATCAGGGAAAGGGACCTAGCTTAGGCTTCTCTTGCTTCCATTCCATGGCCTTGACACTTGAGATATAGGAAATTCTGTCTCATACGCAAGAAGGGATAAAGAAGTTATATGGTTATGGAGAGGATGAAGAAGGATCATACTTTGTTTTCAGTTTTTTTCTAGATCAGGCAGGGGTATCATGGAGAAAAAAAGCAGGTCTCTATGAATAAGGGTCTGGGATCACCTTGAGTCTTGAAATCTTCTTCAAAGCACCTCCTGTTAGTGGTGAATTCCAGGTTTTCAGTGTAGCTATACAATTCTGTGGCAGGAAAGATAGGACAGAGTCACAAACATTCAACAGACCCTTGCAGAAGCGGTCTGGAGTCAAGAGAGTATCATGAAAGAGGTAAAGCTTCCAATACATTCCTGTGTCCAGTTCAATCCAGAGCCTGCTTCCTCCCTTTTGGAGCAGTTAAAAATAGCCACTTGTGTCCCTGGGTGATTAAACCATCAAACCTGTCCTCCTCCTGCCAGCTGGCTGCTACAGCAGAGAAGGCAGGCTTCGACATTTGGTGAGGGCCAGGAGGAGGGCTGGAGCTGAGAGGGCTTAATGTTATCACTTCCGTTTCTTAGGGCTGCAACCCCTGGTCAGCCCAGATTGGGACTGCCCTGTCTCTAGGGAGGAGGAGGACAATAACTTCTGAAATGTAAAGGTAAGATCTTTGTGCTATTCAAGGAACCAGTGTGAGAGCTGGAGAATATGTTAGATGGCTCTTTGGGGTTGGAGCCAGTTCCTTCTCTCCCTGCTGAGTTTCCTCGAAGGGTATAGAAATTTAGGACCAGAGCCACCCGGGCAGAGATACCATCAAACCATGTAGAGCAGCTCTGGTTACCAAAGGGCTACCTGTATCCAGGCAAGTCTAACTTCGTTAACAGTAGTCTCTCGGTACAAAATGTGGAGCGCTTTTGAGAAAAAAAAAACAGCCTTTCTTTTCCCGCTCTACACACACACACACACACTCCAGACAATTATACCAGGACCCTCATCCTACAGAGGATAAAGAACTGAAGTTGAGAAATCAAATTGGTGGTAAGAGATTTCCTCAAAGCCCTGTTCCCTGAGACCCTTGCTGGAAATTTAACTAGGTCACAGATAATTCACAAAGAAAAATTCACTTATGTTTAGCCAGTTGTCTAATGGTTGAGGAACACCTTGTCTGTGAGTCTTTTTGAGTCCTGAGTTCCAGAACCCTGGAGTGACCAGAAGCAAGTCCCATCTCTGAATCTTATAAAATTTCCAGTCATTATTGGGTAGTGTGTGTGCGTGTGTGTGTGTGTGTGTGTGTGTGTGTGTGTGTGTAATTTCTCACAAACCCAGTCAGAAAAGGGAGCACTCTCCTAGGTACTTTGTTTTTACTTTTAAATTTAAGATCACGAATTTCCTTATATAGATAAATATAGATGATATATAAAACACCTGTTTATCTTCTACCCAGATTAAACAAATACTAACACTTGTCAAATCTGCTTCAGATATCTAAAGTCCCCGCTTCCTCTCCAGTCTACCTCAGGTCCCTCTCTAATGTAACCACTACAATGAAACTGGTATGTTGGCTTCACATGCCTACTTTTATTCTTTTTACTACATAGGTATGTGCTGAAAGCAACACGTTATCATTCTGTTTTACATGTTTTTTAAAAAAATCCAAGCATTATCCATCATATTGCATAAATTATTTTTTCTTAGAGACCTTTTGCATTATGTGTCTTTCAATAGTTTTTTTTTACAAGAACAACAGCATGGTGAACACACCCATTCACTGAATTGACACTGCTCTCAAACAAGTGTGCAACGGCCTTCCTAGGAACATCTTTTAGACTCACGTGTTGAAGCAGTTTGACACTTGTATGAATTATTTTGTCATTGTTTCTTTCTCCCCCTCAACATTATGTTTTTAATCTTTATTGACATCGAAACATGTTGATGTAGATCAATTATTTTAATGGCTATGTATTGATATACTACAGTTTATCCATTCCTTCACTAAGTTTTTTTCCATTTTCCACAATGGCTGCAATAAACATCTCTGCACATGCCTCTGGAGCCCAAGCACTTTTTTAAAAGTGTACATCCAGAAGGTTGGGTCACACTATGTGCACACCTTCAACTTTGCTAGATGTGGCCAAACTGCTTTCCAATTGCACACTCTGCTCCCTCATGCCAAGCAGTGTATAAAAGTACTCATTTCTCTGCACCCTCACCAACCCCAGGCTTTTAAGTTTTGCAATTTGATTAATGTAAAATAATATTGTATTACTTTAATTTGCTTTTCCTCATTTACAAACGTAGTTGAACATCTTTTCATATATTTATTGACTGTATGGTTTTCTATTTTATGAATTCCTATTTGTATTCTTTGACTGCTTCTCTACTGGGTTGTTCTCTCCTCCCCCTCTTCTCTTCTCTGCCACCCCCCCCATATGCACATTCTGGATTCTAATCCTTTGTTGGTTATTAAACTTAGTTCTCTATTTCTGTCACTCATCACGAAAATTTATTCCCTGTACTTATTCGCAAGAAATTTTTTAAAAACATTTGTCTCTTTTCTTCAAAAAAATCGTGTCTCAAAGTGTCACTTCCATGTGATAGAATAGTTAACTTTCACACCATCTCCACCCAAAGCTCATTTATTAATAACTGGCATTCACAGTACGTGTAACATGGAGTTCCTTAATGTGAGGATATCACATTTAGCCTAAGCTAAAAATCCAGAGAGAAGCAACCTAGCACAGCTCCACTATGATGGCTGTAGGAGACATGCCCAGCCTTGCTCAGCTGGCCGGTTGTCTGTAGTTTTTCTTCAGATATTGCTGAGATTTATTTAAAGGGTAGGTGTTGGGGGAAGGCAGCAAGATGAAGGTAGAGGAGAAAAGGAGAGAGAGAGGATGGGATAGAGAAGGAGAGGGTGGCAGAAAGAAGGAGGCATGCAAAAATATAGGTGAATATGGGAAGAGATGGAGAGGAGATATAGGTGAAGGTGGAGAGAAAATAGATTTCAGAGTGCACCAGAAGAGAAGAAAGTGGGCAGAAAAGAGTGACAGAATGAAAGAATGGAGAATAGGATGGCCAAGGGAGAATTCAGAGAGAGAAATGTGAAAGCCAACACAGATATTTGCTACTGGAGGGTGGAGAGAAGAGGGAATGTAGAGAACAGCCTCTGTTCTATAGCTCCCTATTGAGAACAGACAAACTGCCGAGGGAGATGACAAGTCCCTTCCCGCTCCCTCCAGGCCAGGCCATCTTCCACTCTCTACAGACTCACCCACCTCATACCTGACAGCTCTGCTGCGTGCCCATCTGCATCTCCGTACTCAAATTCCAGAGTGGGGCAGTCCACAGAGCCCTGCAATGGAGAAATCTTTGTGGTAATTTAGGGAAAGGGTTGACAAAAGAAGATTATATCCTCATTTCATCCTCTTCCTCTCTTGAAGGCCAAGGTTAGATCAGGGAGGCAGCTAGGAGATTCCCATTTGTGCCTTTCACCAAAGAGGTAACCTCCTACAAGCCAAAATTGAGGCTCAGTGCAGGGTGAGACTGAAGATTCCTATACAGAGCCAGAAACTCTGGGTAAAGGGCTACCAGGATCGTAAACAGATATGAAAGCTACAATCTGTGCCCATATTTGACCTACATAAACACAGCCCAGAAGAGCATCTAGCTGATCTCTAGAAAAATGAGATGAACAAAAACAAGAGGTGAACTGTATTCTACTTCAGGTCTGTCATTAACCCACTGTATAATTTCGGGCAAATCTCATTCTGTGGATCATAGTTCCTCATCTGTAAAAAGAAGTCCTTCAGCTCTAATGTTATACAACTTTAGGATTATCAAAGAAGGCAGCATTTCTACTTCCAGTTGTATTAGAGACTAGATTTTCTATGATGTGTATATATACATTATTTTAACATAATCCACTAAACTCTTTAAGCATTTTGGGGTATCTCCTACCAGTATATATTAATATATATGAATTTTTAAAATTTTGAATCTCAGTTCTGTGGCATACTCTGTCATATATTGTGTGATCTTGAACAAGTTATTTAACCTCTCAGCGTGGTATAAAAAATATATTTGGTCTTTGCCCCAATCTCCTCCCATTTCTGGCACAGAACTCCTAAAACCTCTGGAATTTCCTGAGTGATAGGAGTGTCTGTTATTCATAAGGATCCCTGTCAACCATACTTGAGTTTAAGTTAATCAGGTGACTCACTTGAACCCAAAGAGAGTTTGAAAGGAGGGGCTGGCCCTACCTCCAGGGAGGGAGGAGAATGGAGACTGAGTCCAGACACAAGGCCAGAGGTTTAATCGGTCAAGCCTAAGTAATGAAATTCCACATAAAAATCATGAAAGAGCTTTGGGCACACCAACGTGCTAGGATGATGATGCCCCTAAGAGGGCACGGAATCTCTGCACCGCCCTGCTCCCCTGCCATATCCTATGGCCCTCTTTATTTGGCTGTTCCTGAGTTGTATCCTTCATATAATAAAGTTGTAATCATAAGTTTAGCACTTAGTTCTGAGTTCTGTGAGTCCTTCTAGTGAGTTATCAAACCTGAGGAGGGTGTTATGGTAACCCCTGAGTTTGTCATTGTCTAGGCCAAAGTGCAGATAACCTGGGGACCCCATTTGTGGCTGGTGTCTGAAGTGGGGGGCAGTATTGTGGCCCTGAGCCCTTAATGTGTGAGGACTGAGCTAACTACAGGTAGTGTCAGAACTAAATTGAACTGGTGTCAGGGAATTACCTCTTTTATTGTTGTAAAACGATAAGCTCAGTTTTTTCATCTGTAAAATGAGGATAATTCATAGTGCCATTGTAAGGACTAAATAAGTTAATGTGGGAAAAACACACATCACCTACCACTTGGTAGAACTATGTAGGTTCTACTTACAATTTTAATATTATATTATATAGGATTTTTCTCATATTACTATGACTATCACTTTCAACAGTTAAGTTGGCAGATATATATTGGTTTACTTAACCAGTTCTGTACTGTGAACATTTAAGTTGTTTTTAATTTTTCTTTACTTTTAGCATGAAGCTGTGATACACTTATAATTTTTTGCATATTTAGCATCTTTCCTAAGGATAAATTTTTATTAACAAATCAGTGCATCAACTTTATAAATATTTGTATGGCTCTTTGTACATGACAAGTTGTCTTCCAAAACCACTTCATCAATTTACACTGCCAACAAGGCAAGTCATGTTGAAATACACTATAGCAAGAATTTCTCCTAACTTCTCTATTACAGAGACCAGGGGGAAAAAAGTAGAGGATGGGGAATGACATAGGTTGTTGTTTTATTCTGATAATGTGGAGACTTAAAAAAATCTTTAAAATATATATTTCAAAAAAGAAAGAACAGTTTAATATCCCCCCAAATGGAAGGACTCATTAAAAGCAGGGTTCTTCAAACATTTTTGGCTATAAGTAAACTTTACATCATGTCCTAACATATACACACACACACGAACTGGAACAAAAGTTTAGGGAAATATATTTACCATTATTATATGTGATGCACATACAGTAATGTTTTCTATTATTCTATTTTTAAAAAATATATAGGTTTCAGCTCGCAGGTTAACCCTTCCAGTTTGAAAAACACTTGTTTTAAATTGCCTACATCCTTTAATGCATTGAACTATATTTTATGAAAAACTCATTTCAATGCCCTGAATTTTCCTTTTTGCCACAAACTTTGTCAAGGACTTTAGGAACCAATTAAACCAGGGGATCTGGCTAAAAGAGGCCTGAGGTGAGTCCTTTGGTATATTAAGAATCTTTCTATTAAGCAAACTATTATTATCTAGCCTCCTTTTTTAGGTTGGGAAGTTCATACTTAAAAGCCATTGGGAGAGGGTAGGTCAACAGCGCCCCTATGAACAGTGATGTACATAAGAGGCTTTCTTGACTTGTGCCAAGTAATTCTCTTTCAGTGATTCTTTAGACCCCCTAGAGAGAAAAAAAAACATGTCTCCTAAGGACAACCCTCCAAAGGAAAGCAAAGGGGGAGGCGGGGGGAGAGCAGATCTGAGTCTGGCACCTGGGTTTTGCGGAGATAGGGGGTATACTGACAGGTAGAAGCAGCTCTCCTGCTACAGTGGAAGGTAGAGGAAAGCTAATCTTTCCAGCCAGCCTTTCGGCAGGCAACGAAGCCAGACAGCGAGGATCACTGCAGTTGTTCGTTTCCAAGCAGGAAAAGTGTAGCTGCAGACAATCAGGAGGTAAACTGCGGTGCAGGTGGAAAGCTCTGAGTTTCTGGATACTGAACATACTGGCAAAGAGAAAGTACTGGGTTGGCCAAAAAGTTCCTTTAGTTTTTTTCCATAAAATAAAGGACACATTTTTTCATTTCACCAATAACTTTATTGATTTGTATTTTGAGTATGTTGGCTATCTCCCATTATTGGCTTCTAGTGGGTAGAGGCCAGGGGTGCTGGTAAACATAATGTACAAGACAGCCCCACAGAAAAGAATTATTTGGCCAAAATGTCAATAGTACCAAGAAACTTCACAAACCACTTTTGACAGTTTGATCAGTCACAGCACCTTCTTCACATCCTGCACAAATCCTTTTTTGCATTTCAGTTGCATGCTTACCTTTCTTGAAATAATAAAGCATGATACACCAAAAATGTTGCATATTTTCTTCCATTTTCAATATTAAAAAGGCTGCTCCCAAATTCACCAATTTTGATATGCTTTTTAAAAAAAAATGCATGCTGATACGACAGCTGTCACAACACAATCTAACAAAATTATTTCAAAAGACAACTAAACACTACTAGAGCCATCATACGGAGAAAAAAAATAAATGAACTTTTTGGCCAACCCAATACTATCAGAGCCTTTTCCTGAAGGAAGACTTGCCAGGCAGGGACAAGACATCCAACATTAGGAGGAATTTTAATTACCTTCAAGAACATATCATTCTGAAATTATTTTATTTATTAGGATATTGTCTCTCTCTCCACTCCCACTAAAATGGTAGCTCCACAGGGCAAAGATGTTACCTTGTTCATGGCTGTGTTCCTAGCACCTAAAATAGTGCTGGGCATATGGAATGACTACCTACCTCCTCTCCTGCCCCTCTAAAACCACATTTGAGTAAGAACAATGTCTCTATGGGGGAAAGAAGCAAAGGGTGCCCTAAAAGTCCAGATTGGCACTTAAGCAGTGGGGAAGATGACGTGGAGAATAGAACCCTGAAAGGCAGTGTGATTTGGGATGAGTCTTTTCACCTCCTCCACTTCTCTATTTTAAAAAATGGGATGGAGTTCTATTCTGTGCGTATCAAGAAGGAAAGCATACATGAAATACCTTTGGGAACTGTGAGATACTATTCAAATAGGAAGCCGTGGACTGGGATACGGAAGACCTGGCCCCAGTACCAGCTCTGTGCTTTAATGACGATAACATACAGTACTAAGAGCTACTCTGAACTGACCCATTACATGCACTGTGCCTGCACTGAATTAAACATTTTACATTTGGTCATCTCATTTTGAATTTATCACAACCTTCTGAGGTAGACAGTGTTAACCTCATTTCACAAATGAAGAAACTGGAGCTCCTAGAGGCTTGGCAATTTGCCAAAAGTCAGAGACCTGGATGCAAAACCTGGTCTGGCTGACTTCAAAGCTTGGTGCTCCTGGCCACTGAGCCAGATGTATGATCTTGGGCAAGTTACTTCTGTCTTTTACTTCTGTAAAAGAAAGCTAAATCTGGCTGGTCTCTACAGATCCTTCTAACACCTGACATTTTGTGATCTACTCTCCTGGTCCCGGCTCAGATCCAATTCTCTGGGCTGGTTGATAGAGACTGGCTGGAGGAGGGGGGAGTCGGGGAGGGATGATAATCCAATTCTTTCATCGCCCTGGTTAGGTGCTTTCTGTTTTGTTTTGTTTTTTAGGACAGGAAGCGACCCAAACATTCACTCTCCTATGTGTGGGTTTGAATCCTGGGCCAGTTCCATCTACTCACTCCTGTACTGCCCCGCCTGAATCCTGTCTTATTAACCCTTCCAGGGCTCCCTAAAGAGCCTGCCAGCACACCCGGGGAAAGGGAAGTGCGGGAGGCAAAGACACAGCTGGACAGGCTCCGGGAACCTTAGGGTGTCGGGGCGGCTGCCCGCCCCCCCACCGCACGCCCGCCCCTCTTTACTGCGGCGGAACTCAGGTCTCCCGCCCCTCACGCCAGTCACTCAGCCTCTCCGCGCCAGTTTGCTGCTCTGTAAATCGAAGATACGAATTCCCACTTCAAGGAGCTGCAGCGATTACTGAGATAAATATTTGAAAACTATCTGGTACCCTCGAGGTCGGGCTACATCTCTCGCAGCGGAGGCCAGAGAGCTACAAAGCCCCGACCTGCTCGCGGCAGGAGATTGGAGAGGGATCTCGGACGGCAGAGTCCAGAGTCCAGACTGCGGCGGACCCCGCAGAGCCCGCAGTAAGGGGCGGCTCGGGGAGCGCTGCAGCAGGGGAGCCTCGGGGTGGGGAAAAAGGGACCGGGGCAAACCACCTCAGCCACAGCTTCCTGCCCCCGGGTGTCTCCCAGCTCCAACAGAAGCTCACCGGGCTGCTCACCTCCGACTCCCGCCGCTGGCTTTTGAACGCTTCCCGGCCCTTAGGCGACGCAGGTTTCCCTTTGCCGCCTCCGCCGTTGCCGTTGCCGTTGCCATTGGCGGGCGGGCTCCCAGCCCCCGGCGCCACGGGGTCCTCCATGCGGCTCCGGTCAGCGGCTCCCTTCAGCTGCTCAGAGCTCTTTGCCCAAGGCGACCCGGCCACCCCGCGCCGGCAGCCAGACCCCACCCCCTCCACAGCTATTGGCTGCGACTGTTTACCGCAGCCCCGCCCCGCGACACGATTGGCTGTTCGACCACTAGGAGCGGGACTTAGAAGAGGTGGGGGCTCCTTCAAGGGATTTTTTTTCTCCCTTGTCTTTCCCCTCCGTCCCCCCAGTTCTGCGGCGTTGCTGATAGCGGTAGACTGCTGGGTTGTTCCCAGGTCTACCTCCCCAATACTGGGCCTTCTGCACTTACCCCCTCCCAAATAGCGACCTTTCGGGGAGCTCTATTCTCCGCTTCCTGCTCCACTGCAGTCTCCGTTCCCCCATTACCACAGACTTCTGCCCCCAAATCCCGGTTCCTGCACACGTCCCAAATCCTGCTTCCGTCGCAGAGAAGGGATGGCACCGCTGGGTAGCCAGGCGCACCTCAGGGAAAGAGAGACTCGTCTTCTCTGTTAGCTGAGATTTCTTAAGACAACTCCTGCCGCTCGGAGTGAGGACTTAGCTGGGAGAATAAGGTTTAAGGGGCGGGGCCATTTCACTTCACTGAAATTGCTGGTGCTTCTCAGGGCTGCTCCTGGTCATCTGCCTTTCTTTGCTGAAGTGGGGCACCTTCCTTATGCTGTGATACAGGGAGTTAAAAATGGAGAGCAAGCCCTACCCTCACCGAGTCTTTTGCTTCATTCTTCTAAGATACCTCCTAGGGCAAAGGAGGCCGTGTGGCTTGCCCACTCTGGAATTTATCTAAAAAGCAGTAAATGGGTAGGCAGTTTGGGTTGGTAATAAGAGGCCTGAGGGGAATGGATGGACCAAATGGGTGGAATTGTGGAATTGCCACTTTTTCCAGGCGTTGCACCAGGCACTTTCCAGGTTTATCACAACTCTCTCTGACCGGTTGTTTTCACAAATCCAGTATTACTGATAAGGAAATCAGGACTCATAGAGATTAATTATTCCTTGCAGTTCTCAAGGTATATTCTAGCTTGTTTCAGTGTCTTTGAAGGTACTGTTCTCTCTGGAGGAAACTTTCTTTTCTTGGCTAATTTCTGTCCTTCTTTAAAGGTTCTATTTAGTCATCACCTCCTTCTGTAGAAAGCCTTCCTTTTGACCCTCCTTGACCCATTCAGGCAGTGTTGGTGTCAAGCCAAGTCAGCCTAGATCCAAAATCCTTCCACTATATCCCAAAGGAAGGGGCCTGAAGGAGTTATTCCCCCTCTTATGTCTTAGGGACAATTCTGTCCCTTTCATAACTCTATCTTTCCCTCATGTTTTCCTCTGCTAGTTAGTAGGTGACAGATCAAGGCAGAGTTGAGGGAGTGAGCACTCCTTGGAGCTTTCTGAGTTCCTGTCTCTCACCAACGTCTCCTTATTGCACCCTCTCATACCCACCTCCCACCCTGTGCTAGAAGCTCGAGTAGGGCCAAATTTTATTCATTTTTGTGTGTCTCATTTATGTTTGCTTTTAAAATTATTTTATTTCTTAGAGAGGGGAGGGAGAGAAAGAAACATCAATGTGTGGTTGCCTCTAGCACGACCCTTGCTGGGGACCTGGCCTGCAACCCAGGCATTTGCCCTGACTGGGAATCGAACTGGCAACCCAAGGGTCACAGGAGGGCACTCAATCCACTAAGCCACACCAGCCAGGGCTCATTTATGTATGTTTAACACAGGTGTTCTTTGACTGAAAAGTTATTTGTGGTGGGGAGGGCCTATCTTGTACATTATAGGATGTTTAGCAGAATCCCTGGCCTTTCCTCACTAGATGCCAATAATACCCTCCCCCTAGGGTGACAACCAATTATGTCTCCAGATATTGCAAAATGTCCCCAGAGGGGCAAAATCTTCTGGGGTTGAGACCCAATGGTTAACAGAATTGAACTAATATGAATTTCCAAGAAAGTCCTTGGCTCAAGGCCTAAACTATTTGATTCCTGAATCCTTTTCAGAGTATAATTTGTTAAACTATTAAGGAATCATACTCGGCTTTGAAATGCACAACCTACGCGTAGCTCATCACTGCCACAGCACAGCCCATTAGGGCTTCTTAATAAAAGAATGAATTATTCTACCTTCCCTCTTCCCAGTACCTCTTCTTCTAAGCAGTCAGAGCTCTAGGATTGACAGGCCCAGAACTTCATGTTCTCTTTTGTGAGTCTAGTCAATCAGCAGGGTCCCCAACTGTGGTGGCAGACAGGAGTAGCCAGTTTCGAGGTTTGTTACTTTTCAGCCTATCCCTAGGGCAAAGGGAGCAGAGTGATCTTCGGTTGGAAGTAGGGCTGAGGACAGCTTTCAAGTCCCCTCTGGCCTGTATGTAAAGCTTTTTGCTGAGTCTAGAGCTCCACCTGGCTTCACTTTCAGAAAAGGGGTTTGAAAGATTGGAATTATGGAAACTGCAAAGAATTAACATGAGAAGAGACCTCAGTCCATTACCTTTTCCACAACCTTTTACAAGAAGACAGTCAAGATCAGACATCTCTCTGACCATTATTAGGCCCAGACTTTCAGAGCTTGTCATGAAGAGGAAGCTATCTGGTAATAACTCCTGGAAGAACAAGAAACCAAATTAACTGACAACTTTGAGACTAGAGGCCATGGAATTGGCACACGCTAAATTCCTTTAGTTTACTTGTCAATAAAGTGACAGCTTCTTTTTCTTAGATAAGTCCCTTTAACATTTCATGTAATAAGGGCTTGGTGATGATGAACTCCTTTAACTTGACCTTATCTGAGAAGCGCTTTATCAATACCACTGACCACAGTGGTGCCCATAACTCAGAGCTAATCAGGGGCTGGTCCACAAGCTTTTCCAGCTTGCAGAGATGGCTCCTGTGATGAGTTATTTTTTAAACCTACACTACCACACTTCCTTGTCCCAAAATCCAGGTTTCCTGAGGCTACTGGCAGAGGGTTGGATATATAAATAGGTATATCACGAGGATGAAACACACCCCTTTTCCCACATAAGCACTTCACTTTAATCCATGGAGGTCAGATATGTGAATAAATAGGTAACACGACACTGAGACCGCTTAGAAGTAAAATGTAGGAAGTCTTAAAATACCTAGTTTGGGGGATATCAGGCAGCCTGAACAAAATAGTAGAAAAAGAACATTCTCCTCTCCCCATCAAAGGCACGTGTGGGTGTAATGAGAAAACATCTTGCATTCAGAATGTAGAACTAGTTTAGGTTACCAACTAAAGAAGCTGGCCATCAGAAAGCCGCTCAAAAACGGCTTACTCTACTGGTAGGTGAGAGGGAACAGGCAGTTGGACTCACCCCTGGTTACTGCTTTAGTCAGGCAAGATCTGCCTCAGAGACGACTCTGTGCCAGATTACTTTCTTCCCTGTGGTTGGATGTTGTCAGGTCCTGAACATGGGGGTCCTTAAGTCCCAAAGCATGGGATGCCAGCAAGCTTCTGCACTCTCCAGCTCAGGGTAGCACGCCAGGGGCTTGGAAAACCTAGACGGAGGCTTTAGTTTCTCTGTCTTAAGCCTACACTTCTCAACTCCCCAGGATGGTGGTTCTGAGAAAGCAGGATATTTATACACGTAGTGGGGGGGGGGATGTTAATTAGTGGAATGACCCACCGTGGAACACGGGACTCAAGGCTGAGGCCATTCAACATGCCAGTTGGTAGCTGCGTCAGTTTGGCACACCCTCGCCCTCCAGCAGGCTCTTCAGCCTGTTGCCCAGAAACCGCTCTTATCTCTGAATTCGTAGTTCACAGAAGCAGGGAATACTCTCAAGACAGGAATCCACTTTAAGAATATTTTATTTACCTTTTGAGATTACATGTTCATTATTGCTGATCTAATACAATCACTTAGACATTAAGATTTCCAAGAGCCTCTCAGTAATGGTGATCCTTAGAGGTTTTATTTCCTTTCAGTAGGATGACAACGAGGACTAGATGATTATTTTTATATATATATGTATGTATATATAGTTTAGAACTTGTCCACATATAATTTGCTGGTGTTGCCTATTTTCTTTCCATGATTTTCCTTTGTTAAAAAGAGCTTAATGCAACAAGGCATTCTAATTTCTTTTAAAACCGTGACAAAGTTAATTTTGAGGAAACCATAGGAGCAGCGATTTCAGATCTGTTCGGAGAAAAGCCAAGCAGCAAAAAAGCTTTGCAGGAGCACATGGCCATGGAGGGCCGTGCTCAGACGAGAGGACAGGATGAGGAGGGAGGATGGCAGAGGGAACGTAGACCAGATACTTTTTTCTTTTTTGAGAAAAAGGAAACAATATTTACATTAAAAAGGCAAAAAAGACCTTGAAAACTAGCACAAATTCATCACAGGGAAAATGGCAAGTATCCCCACAGGCCAAGGCCACATACAGAGATAGTTAGTCTTCTTTCCCATGCTTCCACATACCTAGGATGCATCTAAGGTGGGAGCTTGAGGAAGGAAGACACATTTACTCTGATTGCAAGGGTAGAGGGAATAATGACCAAATTCCAACACTAAGGTAGAGCCCAAATTCTCAGGAGGCTTGGGTCTCCTTCTTAATGGCTGATTGACACAGGATCCCCAGAAAGGAAGAGAAGTCATCTGAAACTCAGGCAAATACCTCACTAAGTATGGGCAGCAGCACTAGCAACCTAACCTAGAAGCCCAGTGTGGCTCCTTTTTCATTTGGAATAGGTCTCTTCACTATAGCAAGGCAGGGCATGTTCTGTCAGGATCAGCACACAGTAAGCTCTACAGAGAGCCAGGCTTTGCTGAGAAACAGCAGTTTATGATTTTTGGCCTAAGAACATAATAGGCTAGAGTCCAGACATCTACCTAATGGAATATTATCTGGATATAAGGTACAAAGAATTCAATCTTTTGCAAAAGGGGTCCAATTAATATGAAAATCAGAACTGGGTAGGCAAATGAAAAAATTAAATGGCCTAGTGGAATTTTTAGCATTTATGATCCGTATGAAAGAATATAGCCATATATGTGGCCTTTTTCCAGTACCTGCTAAGACATGTAGCCTCCGATGAACCAGATTATATGGGTTGAGCCTATATAGTATTTAATGAGGCAAACAGTCATTTACCTAAGGTCCACCTCCATACCTCCAAAAGGAAGATTACTTCCAGACTAGCTCCAAGGATATATGTGAAGACCAGGGAAGTTGGAGAAGGTGGAGGTTGGGGAGGAACGTCAAAGGGGAAGATTACAGTGATCCTGGGTAGTCTGGTGTTTTCTTGAGTCACCTTGGTCTTGAGACTTTGAGGCAAACCATGATAGGGGAAAACAATGGAAAAAAAACCTGAGAGTGTAATTAGGGTTGGCAGGGGGTAAAGGGACTCATTTCATTCAGGATTCGTAGAGCTGCTCTAGACTTCAACTCTTAGCACCTATCTGGTTCCAGTGGAACCTTTAGACCAACAGGTCTGTTTCCAAAAAGAATCAAACTCTTAGGTAGCACGTAAAATTTCAGTCTGCTCACATTACTAATTGTTTGTAATGTTGGAGTTACTCAAGAAACGACCTCTGAAATACAGACTCCTACAATGGGAAAGGCCAGAACATAAAAAGATATCCCAACACAGAAGAAATACCACAGACCAAATTGCAGAGACACTGGATTTCAGTTTCATCAATGGCTGAATGTCTGATGAAGTTCAGCCTAGTCAAACTAGCTTGGATAATCTGGACCCAGTTTATAGTGTCGTCACTGTACAGTTTAGCCAGTTAAGCTGCTAAGCCCTGCCCAGGAGACAAACAAATACATTCTGCTTCTTTAGGGTATCAATCTGTATGTCTGGAAGACCTGCCCTTTTCCAAAACCCTACACCCCAAGTCCCTTGGAAAGTATGCCTTTGCCCGATCAGTTTCAGGAATAGTTTTAGGCAGTAAGAGGGTTTCAGGAAGCAATGTTTCACAATGAGACCTTCTTTTCTGAGACAGTATCAGTTTGGAGGGGATTCCTGGGGGCTATCCAGTTAAATGACAAGGAAGTAAAACTGTGGGCTGCCACCCCCCTTTCTGAGCAGGTTAATTGGGTTAGAAAGACAGCAAAAAAAAAAAAAAAAAAAAAAAAAAAAAAAAAAAAAAAAAAAAAAAAAAAAAAAAAAAAAAAAAAAAAAAAAAAAAAAGTCTGACAGGTAACAGAGCTGCTGAGGAAAATAATGGAGGCACATTCCTCTTGGAACCAGAAAGTGTTAAAATGGACATCAGTATCTAAGGAGAAGAAAGTAGTCCTGGGCCAAGGAGACTCCCAGTAAGCACAGGCACAGCTGAGTTCTTGGTATAACTTGCCAAAGCCGTAACACTCCTTCCTTCCAACCATTTTATAAAGAAGGCAGTGACAGTGATGGCCGAGGCTGGGCACCCAGGCCATGTTAATTCAGTGGCTTCCAAAAGGCCTCACCTGGGGACAAACCAAAGCTAAAAAAGGCAGCTGTTGAACATTTATTCCAGAAAACCCCAGGAAACAAGGAGTCTAGAATCCCTGGACTAACTCCTGCGCCAGGCCAAGAGAAAAATGACCACTGCTAAGGCTTCGGCGGGGAATAACGCAAAAGGTGCACTGGGAATGGTCACCCCACTTCTTTCCTTCCTCAGTCTGTCCTCTGCTGCTCTCACAGCCCTCAGGGCAGTAACCACTCTGGGCCAAATCAACAGGCACAGGATTCTAGATTTTAATAAATAAATAACCTAATATATAGGGTGAGCACGGCGGGCAGCTGACTGGAGAAGCAGCTTGCTGGGTTCTTTCCTGTATAGGAGTGGAGAAAAGGCTTGGAGTTCTATTCCTTAAAACTTCTTCTGGCTTGAGTTACAGGAACTTAATACCTGGAGGGAAAAAGAAAGATGAGACTGTGAGGTTATCAGCTTGTGGGGATGCTGGGACACGAAGAGCCTGCCTAGAGGTGTAATAGGGAGGCAGGGACCTTTCCTGAGTTTCTGGAATGTATGGTGAGGGTAGATCATTGTGGTGCTTTTTCACATCAGTAAAAAAGGCCAGAATTTCTCCATAGAGGTAAAAATCAAATCAGGAAGATGAAATGAAGAAAGGCAAACTCAGGAAAGGGAACAGTAATGTCTGGAGAAAGCCTCAGCGAGTCCCTTGGGGGTGGCAGTGAGGGAAGGTGGGTTTATTTTTCTGAGTCCATGTAAATACGGTGATGACGCAAAGACCAATCCCAGTGCAGGAAGCTCTTCGCTGCCCAGTCTTCCCTGTTTTCTGGGACACCCAAGGCACCTGTAGTAATTAGGTTTGAAGGGCCCATTCTTGTTGAGTCCCAGGTACTTGGCCTGCTCATCTGTCAGCTCTGTCAGGTGGGCATCAAAGGTGGGCAGGTGCAGGCTGGCCACATACTCATCTGGAACAGACCACAGAAGCCTCGGTGTAAGCATTCATGCCTTTTGTCCGGCTATTCTCTCCAGGTTAGGTCTTAAGAAGTTGAAAGGCACCTTCTAATTCTTGGAGCTGAATAAAAAATGCTCAATTTGCTCACTGGCCCTTAGTTCTAAGGAATCTTAGTTAGTTCTCGTGCTTTGAGCCCATAACCTTTTCAAAACTATAACCTTTCTTCCCTACAGGCTGTTTTTACCTTGAACCTTTCCTTCTCCTCAGATGAGAAGGTAAGGGAGAGATGGAAGCAGTAATAGGCCTTTGGGTCTAAAACAAAGGTTGGGAGAGTGGGGGGACTGATAAATGGGCAGCTCCAACTGTGGTTCTGCCTTGAACTCCATACCTTGAGTCACTCAGAAAAACTAATATTGGTAAATGTGAAAGGAATGACTAAGAATGACACTACATCGTTTGCTTTCAATAGGCTTAGTTCTCTTACGTGTTTCTGCTTATAGTCTCTTACCTGAATACATATTTTTCAGAATTTTATGTCATTTCCTATGTATTTGTTTGGTCTCCCTGACTCCGTTACATATTAATTCAGAATACGGACTGTTCTCTTTCTTTTCTGTCCTTCCAAAGTGTCTAGTCAAGATAACACATGTCAACTTCTAACAGCTGCTCTGCATCTAGTGCTAAAGCAAAACGAAACCAGAAGCTGGTATACTCCCTGACCTCTGCCTCCGGAGCTTATAAAGCACCTGGATCAGTTCAGGTGCTTGAGACAGGCTCTTTAAAAATTTAAGACAGTTTAATGTTTCTCTTATACAAAACACCCACATAACTAAACTCTCCATAGAAGCTATTCAGCAGCTTCCCTTTGGCCTGAAACAAGGGGGCGAGAGTTAGGTGTAGTATGAAAGTCTCTGGATCTGAGAAAAGTCTGGGAGGGGCTATGTGGAATGCAGTAAGTCAGATGTCACAAGGTAGGGGATGATTCCTCTGTCTTGGGGAAAATCTTTTTCTCCTTTGAGATTCTTACATACGAGAGAAAATCCTTAAAATTCAAATAAAATAAATCACAACAAAGTGTCACGACCTCACTGGGGCAACCCATGTGGAAAATGTGATAAATCTGCTGAGGATGGACGCTAGGAATCACAGTTCCTACTTTACAGGATAAACATAGCTTTCCACCCTGTTCTTACAGCATGATGCCCCCACACTTCACTCAGCATCTGACTCTGAACTACTTTGATAAGGCCGGGGATGGAAGAGCACACGCTTACCCATTTTCTTAGGCAACAGGTAGACATCTTGCTTATAGCGACCCTCAGGAGCATTGTAAAGCTCTATCAAGGCCAGAGCCTAGAAAAGCAGACAGACGGACGCTCATGTGCCATTCACAGCAATCCAGCCCATATCGAGTGAAACCCTGATGGTCTTATGACCCTCGCCAGCCCACTGCTTTCCCACTCTGGAGGCCTTACCTGAGTAGTAGCGGTAATTGAGAGCACAAATGTAGGCACTGTGGAACAGCTTAGGTTCAGCAGACGGCCCTAGAGAGCAAGGATTCAGACCCAAACTGGTTAGGACAAAGTCTCCAGCCCTTGAGGAGTGAGGGAAGAGCATGCCTGCCAGTCTCCAAATACTTCCCAATTAACACTGCTGGACAAAAAGCAGCTGATCGTAAATAGAAATTAACTGACTGACATTTAAGTGAAACCACAGAAAGTTCTGGAAAATTTGATGAAGGTAATAGACAAAAGATCTCTGGCATTATGTTCAAAGAACAGAGATGATCACATGATACTGAGGCTTAGGCTATGGAAGAGTGCATCTGTCTGAATTTCGTACTTTCTACAGCAGAATATTCTCTTTCTAAGGTACTGGCAGTCCTCTGAAAGACTATCCTCAACAATGATGCAGTCAAATCCAGGGGCAATCCCTCCAGGTCGGGAGGGAAGATTTTTTTGCATTTAGGAAGCTGTGGTGATTTTTGTGCTTCTTGCTCAGTTTGATTCTCCTACATTCAAGGGCAGTGTTGCATTTTGAGTAGATGATTCAGAGACTAGAAGAGCCAGAAACTGCCCCCAATGCCATCTTTTCCTACTTCATTTCCTAGGAAACTTGACAACTTTCTTTGCTCAATCATAGGAATCAAAAACAAGTGGTCCTTGCTTTTGTCACCAATATTACTAGATGGGACCTTCCAGAGCACCTAGAAGTAAGTCACCAGACAGTGGGCTGACATCAAAGCAATTAATGAATATTTAACAACCTGTCTTCCACCCCCGAGTACAACTCCTTTCTTGTGAGGAAATAATTCAGTCCCGTTACAGATGCTGTAAAGTATGTGAGAAAGTGAGATAAGGGGAGGAACGGTAAAGGGAACAGGAAGGGTACACAAACATGAACGTAAGGGCCCCTAGGTGAAGATGGTATATATTTTACATTTGCAAATTCAGTTTCTTTAATGTAAACAAAAAGGGGGAAAAAAGACTCAGAATTTGAGAAAAGTATTATTATCCTCCTTGTTGTTTTGGCATCTTTCCCTAAGGAAGAGAAAGCGTCCAGGTAAAAACAAGGGGCATCGTTAGAGCCTCCAGGAATTTAGGACCAGGGAAGAGAAGCTTTCAAGAAAGGAAAAGTGGCCAAACATTGCCATAAAAGGCCATGTGGAATGAAAGTCAAGACTAAGTCTGAGCTAGAAGAAGCCAGGAGAGGGAACTATCAATCACAGAACCAGGAGAGAGCTGAGTACGCACTACCATGCACGTCGGGCTCCGTGCAGAACGGACACTGAAGATCAGGGAAGCTACCAGCAAAGACATGACCCACCTGTGGCTTGCCTAAGATAGTCTTAGTGACAGTCAGGAATGTCTACTTTGTGCCTGCTGATTAAATCATCCCACAGGTGACATTATCCCTTTGTAAGCATCACTCAGAGTGGCACTGGTTCTATTCATTAATTTCTTTTACAGTAATAGTCATTATCTGACTCAGCCTGTAGAGTGACATAGAGAGACAGGATAATTGGTGAAAAGTGGGGAACCAAAATAGTTTCCTACCTGTCAAATGAAAATGAAAAGACTTTTCACAGTTAGATACAAAATCCATCGGTGAAGCAGTTAAGCTTGTGCTTAGGAGGCTTTGAACAGTACGAGAGAGCATGAGGAAAGGGGGATCTGAGTATCGCAGTCTCCCCTGCCAGGGCCAAATCTCTCTCACCAGTCGCAGGTCTTACCTCTGCCAGCAATACTATCCTCTTGCCATCTGGCCATATCACGTGGTCAACTTGGGATCTCACACGCTCCCAGGTCAGTTCTGGTGTCCGCAGACTCGCCTGGAATACATACAGCAAGCACATCATCAGACACGCCAGGCCCCACTTTGTGGACGGAAAGATGTTGAAGGGAGCCATTTCAAATAGCAAGTTGAAAGGAGCAACCAGCATGCCAGATGGAGAATACCTGTCCTGGGTTGGTTAGGACTGTTCCATTTCAGGAAATTTAATCTTAGGCCCAGCCAGGGAGAGATCACTCAGGATGGCATTCCACAACATATACAGTACGCCCACTCTCTGTTGAGCACAGTAAAAGGTGCTATGGGAAATACAAAAGAAACCAAAGACATGGTTTCTGCCTTCAAAAAGCTCTTATTTTGGTTGGGGACGCAAAACAGTACATATGTGAGGGGGGAAAGCCTTTAAGATACTTACAAAGCAACATGCAAACAAGTGCAAATTAATACAGTGCAAACTGAATACATAAGTGCTGAGGACACACACACACACACAAAGAGGGTCAGGGCTGAGTGAGATTAGTCAGAAAAGGCTGAACGTCCTGAACGTAGCATGCTGGGCCCAAGTCCTGCCCTCACGTCCCAGTGTCCCGGTTTCTACCTTCTTAAGGGTGGTGGTTCACCCTAAAGTTACAGAAGCTTTGTGACCTAAGTGCGAATGTGAGGTAGCCTTTAGAGAAATGCTTAACGGTAGAGTAAAGCTCCCAATGGCTCACCCTCCTTCCATTTCTGTATATTGTATATTCCGAGAACAAGAGGAGAAATGTTAAGTGTATTAACAGCAGCAATCAAGTAACAGTCACAGGGTTTAGACGGAAGACAACTTTCTTCTTCCAATAGGCAATGCCTAAAATAGAAAGGGAATCCATTGTCTAAGACTACCTATTGCCTCAAGCTGGTAAAGTTGAGAAGTTCTGCCAAATAGCTGTTTTCAGACAAATAAGGAGAAACACTTTAGATACACAGTAATTATTTACTAAGTACACACTATATTCTAGGCACTGCAGTAAAGGACACAGTGAGATAACGCTGTGGTCTCCTCTCCTGGACTGTGGGCTATTTATAGACAGGGGCTGTATCTTCTTTTCAGTATCAGCCTAGTGGGAAAAACAGAGGTGTAATGATATTTCAGTATATTTAGGACTGCATTAATGGTCTGGTCCATTCATCAGGTAGATGGGAAATAAAAATATTTCTCAAGATATCAGTTTCATAAGTTGGTTACCTTTTATAAGCAGGCAATTTGGCAGTAGCTAACACAATTCTGTATGTACCTAATCACTGACCAATCTTTTTTTTCTTTTTTTTCCACCCTGCCACCCAGCCCTGACCAATTTTTTAAGGCTCTCTATACTATAGAAATACTTCTTCCAGTTCAGAAGTATAAGTGTCCAAGAATGTTCATCCAGTGTTATTTATAACAGGAAAAGTGTAAATCAACAAGTAAATGGCTAATCAGTATAATTCCATATAATGGAATATTATGCAATTGTTTTAAAAAAGTGTATCTATAAGTATTAACATGAAAACCATTCCTTATTGCTGAGTGAAAAATAAAATCGAGTTGCAGAATAATATAATTTCAATTACGTGAACTTTTTACTTACTTTAAACATATTTATATTGTTTGAAATTTTAAGCTAAACAAGTATTACTTTAAAATTACCATTTTAAAAAGAAATTTTATAAATAAACACTGTAAACAGAGTTACAGAGAAATTTAAGTAAGCAGATAATTTTGGGAAGTTAGAGATATACAAGGTAAATCCCTTAGCCTTTGGAAATACCATCACGGAAGGCATTAACTGCAAAGAGCCAAGAGATACTCCTGGGTGACACTGGTGACATTTATTGAGATGATGGGACTTTAAAGTACTTCAAGTTCTTAGTGTCTCACACTCCTAATCTTCTAGAAGACAAGCAATGTTGGTGATTGGGAGTAAAGAGCTACTTCATGACTAACAAGAAAGTATTTCTTAGAAATATTTTCTTAGAAAGTATTTCTAATACCTGTCTTAGAAAGCATTTCCTGAGGAAAAAAGATATGGTGGAATCAAGGAAAGCACACTTCTTATGAACATCACAAAATGCTCAATGCTTAGAGTAGAGGCAGCTCACGGGAGCACAGGAATGGCTATGCTGCAAGCAAAAGACCTGAGGGTCAGTTTAAAGGCGGGGTTTGAAGAGCTGTCCCTGCAGCTCCAACAACCTGTTTGGGTCTATCTGGCAGTCACGCTGCTCATGAGAAGGGTTTCCTATGGCTCAGCACAGCTTTACAAAGATTTCTCTTAAAGGCATTCAATTGTCTTTACTGTGGATTTATAATCACTAAACAATCTACCAGGAAAAAGCTCCCTAATGCAGACTACGTTCTCAAACTAGGTGTGCGTCCCACTGTAAATTAGCCAGTTACTTATGCTTCGCACTAGTTGGTAGGACCCGATTTTGAACAATGCACATCAGTTTTTTTCGGGGAGAACAACTGTGGTTCGAGTACCACAAAACATGGAGTCAATAGCAAGTCTCAGGTTGCAAGTCTTTGGCCGACAAAAACTTTTAAAGCCTGTGTACATCCTGGTTTAACCACTTGAATTGCGAAGCTTACAGCCGTACAGACCTTCTACGTGAAGCACGTGGGTAAGCAGGTCTGCTTCCAAGGGAGAGGACATATGTGTAAGACACGGCCAAAAGGCAGCTAAAAGCACAGTCCCTGTCACAAGTTCCCAAGTATTCATAGAATTAATATTCCTCACAAACAAATGCAGCTTTCCAAATGACCAATTTTTGATGAGCTTGCTATTTATTACTAAAAATACAACAGTCAACACCTCAAGGTTAGGTAAAACTATAAATTTCTACTTAAAACACACACACCCCCCAAACCTTAAACTTCTGAATACAAAAAATATCTGGAAGGCCCTGGCCGGGTGGCTCAGAGGGAGCATCATTCCATACCCAAAAGGTTGAGGATTCGATTCCAGTTCAGGGCACATACCTAACTTGTGGGTTTGATTCCTGATTAGGGCGCATATGGGAGGCAGCCAATCAATGTTTCTCCCTCTCTCTAAAATCAATAAACAGATCCTCAGGTGAGGTTTAGAATAAAAATCTGAATAAAAACTTACCAACTTATTCTCCTTTGCAGTTTCACTGAGTCGACTTACAGTGATTCTCCACTGTCTTTCTCACATGCCACACCTGATCCATTTAGTAAATCCCACTGATCCTACCTTCACAAGAGACAACTACTTACCACCTTCACTGCTTACCCATCTGATCCAAGCTACCGACTTCTATCGTTGGAAATACTGAAAGAGCCTCCTGTTGTCCCTATCGCTGCCCAAACTCCAGACATGTTATATATAACATGTCTTTATATAACAGCCAGAGTAATCTTTTAAAACCTAAGTCAGGGAACTTCTGGTCAAGATGGCCGTGTAGGTAAACGCAGTACTCACCTCCTCTACAACCATGTTGAAATTACCACTAAACTACAGAATAACCATCAGTCAGAACCACCTGAAACTGAGCTAACTGGAAGCGTTCCAACTAAGGAATTTAAAGAATACGACACACTGAGACTTGTGTGATGGAGGGATGGAGCCCCTACCCAACATGTGGTGGATAAAATTCCAGAAGGATTTCCTGGCTGTGGAGTCCCCCCCCGAGGAATGCAGGGTCCCAGTCACACACCAGGTGCCCCAGCCCAGGGTCCCAGTGCTGGAAAGAGCAGTCTCTCTAACTTTTGGCTGTAAAAACAAACTTTGCAGGCCAGAAGGGATTGGCAAGAAATATTAAAGCAAAGACCTACAACCAAGATTACTCTACCCAGCAAAGCTATCATTTAGAATCGAAGGACAGATCCAGAGCTTCCCAGAAAAGAAAAAGTTAAAGGAGTTCATCGCCACCAAACCAGTGTTATTACATGAAATGTTAAAAGGTCTTCTTTAAGAAGAGGAAGGAGAAAAAGATAAAAATATGAACAATAAGCCCTGGCCGGGTAGCTCAGTTAGTTAGAGCATCATCCCAATGCACCAAGGTTGCAGGTTCAGTCCTGGTCAGGGCACATACAAGGGTCAACCAACGAATGCACAGATAAGTGGAACAACAAATCTCTCTCTCAAATCAATAAATAAAAAAAGAACAATAAAATGGCAATAAATACATATCTATCAACAGTTAAATTTAAAAAACAAAATAAATGAATAAGTAGAACAGAAACAGACTCATAGACACAGAACATTTTGACAGTTGCCAGATGGGAGGGGGGTTTGGGGGATGGGTGAAAAAAATGAAGGAATTAAGAAGTACAAATTGGTTGTTACAGAATAGTAATGGGGATGTAAAGTAAGCACAGGGAATATAATCAATAAATTCTAATAACTATGTACAGTGCCAGATTGGGTGCAAGATTGGGATGATCACTTAGTAAGTTATATAATGTCTAATCACTGGGGTGTACACCTGAAACTAATATATAATGTACATCAACTGTAGTTGAAAATGAAAAATGAGAAGCAAATAAATAAAACATAAGTCAGATTTTGTCAGTCAGCCGTTCAAAACCATTCAATGGCTTCCCTTGTAAAAACCCGGAATAAAATCCAAAGCCCTAACATGGCCTACAAAGCTTGTACCATGACACGTACTCCTTGAGCTGTCTCCTGTCCCATCCCCTGGCCCATTCTGTTCCTCAAACACATTAAGCACTTTCTACCTCAGGGTCTGCCATTCTCTCTGAACAGAATGCTCAGGGGCGTTCAGGTTTTTCTTCAAATGTTAGCTCCTCAAAAAGACACTCCTTGATCACCGTAACTAAAACAGCAGCCTCAACGTCTTCACCTTGCTGTTTTCCTTCAACATCAGGCACTGACAATAGCTGTCTATTTATTTATTATCTGTCCCCTACATTAGAATATAAAGTTCAGCATATTGTTATTCACTGCTATTCTTCAGATAAGCACTTGGCACAGGGCAGAGCAAGTATTCAAAACAAATTTGCTAAGTAGGGAATGAACATCCTGGTTTCAATTATTAGTTGAGTTTGCTATTTCCTTAAATTTTATTTTATATGCCCTGTGACACTACCATCAAAGGTTGAGTAACTTAATTTTTCTAAAGCTCTTCTGAGCATCCCCCTCTCTGGACTACTTGGTTTAGTCATGTACTTTCTAAGAAAAGCACAAAAAGAACTGAGAGATGGCCTTTGGCTGGTGTCCCTGGCAGATACTGGGCTACCTAGAAATACTTGCAAAACTAGGCCTAATTTCAACATAAAAGCCAGAGTGATCCTTTAACAATAAAAGCCATCCTTTAAAAACAGAAGTCAGATTGTTATAAATCCTATGCGGGCTCCCTATTTCTCTCAGAATATAATCAGGAATTCTTACAATGAGACCCTATGAGGTCTGGCTCACTTGTGTCACTTGTGTCTGGTTGCCTTCAGAGGAGAGATTACCTTCACAATCTGAAGTTAATCTAGAAATCATGAGAAGGTAATAGCACAACATGCAGGAAAACAAATTAAAAAAAAATCCAAACTAGCCTAGAAGTAAAAAATCCTGAATTTTGTGTTCTAATTTCATTTTTGAATCAAAGCAATGAGTAAATAATGTACTTAACTTCTTAGTTTCCTAAACTGAAAGTCAAGGATATGGGGTGTGTCAAGAAGATGAAATGAGATAAAGTAAAAATATAAAAATACATAACTGCATTTGGAATTATTTTTATTTCAGTGCTTGAGAGTTTAGAAGGGGGAAAATTCCTTCCCCTTTCCCTTAATCAGAAAACTTCTCATTAGGGCTTTGAGTAGGACTACTTTCCTTCGGCTTTTCCCGTTGGGGGCTCTACAAGCAGATTAATCCAGAAAAGTACAAGCATGAGCTAGACAGTTTTAGAAATATTAATATCTTAGACTATTTACTCAAGGGCAGTATGGCATGTAAGTGAAACTTAACAACAACTACAAAAAGAGCTAAGTGATTCATGACACGCAAAGCATCATGGTAAAACAGAGTCACGGAGCCATGCCACTAAGAAACCTCAAGGGCAGAAACAGGCTTTGGTACGTTGTTTCTCCAGCTATTTTTATAAATAGAAGAACAGAGCAGAGTTAAAAAGAGAAACCATTTAAAACAGATACTATGAGAAACCATTTAAAATAGATATTATCCAATAGGCTCTCAGTATATGAACTGATCCTTACCTGGCAACGCTGAAGCTCAATCAGAGCAGCCCTCAGCGGAGATAAAAGCATGCTTTGCTTGAGCCATTTACCCAGAGAGAAATACAGTTGTGCCAGAAAAATGCCACAAAAATTTAAAACCAGAGTGAAAGTCACAATGACAGATACTTTGGTAAGTCTGAAAAGAAATAAATAATACTTCTATAAACTATTACTTGGGCAACTTAGCTGGACCAAGTGTTATGTTGGATTGAAAAATTTTAGGGTGAATATAATCAAATTAGAGGACCAAAGCGATGTATTTTCCAGGTTTGAGAAATACAAGGAACACGTGCCACTGAGTTGATTGTGGCACCTACAGATTTAATTACTATACGTTTGGAAAAACAGTCCAGGGGAGACTGAGCCCAATGAAAGAGGGAGAGAGAAAAAAGAAACCATAGGATTTGCCAGACACAGTCAAACGTAAGCTGTGTTCTCATTCCAGCCCATAGATTTCACTCCCTGGACTTACTTCCTTAAACCAACCTACTTATCTCACTTTTATCGTAAGACTAAACACCCCCAAGATACTGACTACCATTTTCTAAAAACTAACTCATATTTATTATACCCTTTTTGTAGTTTTGAATTTACACAGCTCTAACTCCTAAACATAAAGATAAAATGGCTTACAGTGTAAGTAGGTATCAAGCTTGGGTGGAAGACAACAATCATTTGAAATGATCACATTGAGACAAAGAAGCTTTATATTATCCACAAGCACAGGTCACAGGGCTAGTAAGTGAACAAACTGTGGATGGCTCTGCCAGGACAGGCACACTGAGGACGCTGGTGACCCTGCTCTTTCCTCTTCCAGTTTTTTTTTTCTTGGCAAAGAGAAAAGAAAAAGCCCCCAGTGATGAGTCGCTTAATCTTACCACATCAATCTCCGTGTTGGAATGTCCCATGTTACAAACAATGCAGCTATTCTTCATGCGGTCCAAGTGCTCTCTGGTTACTACATTCTTGTTACCTTAAAACGAAGAGATAGCCACATGAGAAGGGATGAAGCTGGACCCCTACCTCACACCACAGGTTCAATTTAGCTTGAAATGGATCAGAGGCCTAAATGTAAGAGCCCAAACTAAAACTCTTAGCAAAACATGGGAATAAATCTTTCTAACCTTGAGTTAGCCAATGGTTTCTTAGATACAACATCTAAAGCACAAGAAACCTCAAAAATGAATAAACAAACCAAACCAAACTGAAATGAAAACTTTTGTGCTACAAACAATAGCACCAAGAGAGTGAAAAGACAACACACAGAGCAGGACAAATATTTGCAAATCATACACCAGATAAGGAACTTGTATCCAAAATTTGTAAAGAACTTTTAGACAACTCAATGAAATGACAACCCAATTTAAAAAAGAACAAATGCCCTGACTGGTGTGGCTCAGTGGGTTGGGTGTCATCCCGCAAGCCAAAACATCGCCAGTTCAATTCCTGGTCAGGGCACATGTCTGGATTGCAGACCAGGTCTCTGGTTGGAGGGGTGGCAAGAGGCAACCGGTTGATGTTTCCCTCAAACATTGACATTTCTCTCTCTCCCCTTTTCCCTCCCTATACTTCTCTCTAAAAAGAAATAAATAAAATCTTTAAAAAAAAAATGAGCAAATGACCCATATAGACATTTCTTTAAGAAAAAGATGTACAAACAAAGATGTGCCAAGAGGCAGATGAAAAGATGCTCAGCATCATCAGGGAAGCGCACACCAAAGCCACAGTGAGAAGCTACTTCACGCCTGCTGGGATGGCATCAGCAAAAGACAGATATTAATAAATATTGGCAAGGAAGTGAAGAAACTGCAGTTCTCATGCATAAAATGGTGGGGTCACTTTAGAAAAGTTTGGCAATTCCTCAAAATGTTAAAAGTAGAGTTACCATATGATCCAGCAATTCTACTTGAAGGTATATACCCAAGAAAACTGAAAACATGTTCACAGAAAAACTTTCACACAGGGTTCACAGCGGCATTATTCTTTTTCTCAATTACATTCGATATTATTTTGTATTTGTTTTAGGTGTACAGGATAGTGGTTAGACAATCACATACTTTACAAAGGGGTCCCCCCAACTATGTATGGCATTATACATTGTTACTACAATATTACTGACTATGCGCCCTACGTTGCACTTTACACCCCTGTGACTATTCTGTGACTACCAATTTGTACCTCTTAATCCCGTCACCTTTTTCACCCAGTTCCCCAACCCCCTCCCCTCTGTCAACCATCAGTTTGTTCTTTGTATCTGTAAGTCTGTTTCTATTTTGTTCATCTGTTTTATTCTTTAGATTCCATATATGCAATAAATGAAATCATATGGTATTTGTCTTTCTCTGTCTGACTTACTTCACTTAGCATAATACCCTCTAGGTCCATCCATGCTGAAGCAAATGATAAGATTTCATATTTTTTATAGCTGAACAATATATGTATATATGTACCACAACTCTTTATCCACTCATGTATTAATGGGCAATTGGGTTGCTTGCATATCTTGGCTATTGTATATAATGCCACAACGGACATAGGGGTGCATATATTCTTTTGAATTAGTGTTTGTGGTTTCTACAGATATATACCCAGAAGTGGAATTGTTGGGTCATAAGGCAGATCCATTTTTAAGTTTTTGAGAAACCTCTGTACTGCTTTCCACAGTGACAGCAGCATTCTTAATAGCCTAAAAGTGAAGACAACTCAAGTGTCCATCAACTGATAAATGAATAAATAAAATCTGGTATAGTATAGCCTTAAAATGGAATAATATTCAGCAATAAAAAGAAATGAAATATTATACATGCCACAATATGAACACTGACATTATACTGAATTTAAAAAAGCCAGTCACAAAAGACCACATACTGTATGATTCCATTTCTATGAAATAAATGTCTAAAACAGGCAAATCTATACAGACAGAGAGGTGAATGGTTGCCTAGGGCTGAGGGAAGGTGGAGGGCAGAATGAGAAGTGACTGCTCACAGTATGAGGTTTCTTTTGGGGGTGATGAAAATGTTCCGGAATTAAAAGATGACATTTTTTAAGGAAAAAAAAAAATCACTGGCCCTGCCTCAGTGGCTCAGCTGGTTGAAGCATCAGCCTGTATGCCAAAAGGTTGCGGGTCTGATTCCCAGTCAGGGTCAGGGCACGTATTAAGGTTGTGGTATCGACCCTGGTTGGGGCACACGGGAGAGGCAACCCATTGGTGTTTCTCTCTCACATAGATGTTTCTTTCCCTTTCCCTTTCTCTCTCTCTCCCCCTCTCTCTAAATATCAATAATAAAATATTCTCGGGTGAGGGTTAAAAAATAATAAATAAATAAATCATTGAAGAGTACATAGGGTGAATTTTTTGATATGTGGATTATACCTCCATAAAAAAATTAGGTTGTGGTGATGGTTGTATGAGCCTATGAATTTGGTAAAAAACATTAAACTGTAAACTCAAGTGGGTGAAATCTATGGTATGTGAATTAGATCTCAATAAATCTATTTTAAAAAATTGATTAATGAATTGATGGGAAGAACAGTTTCTTGCAATCCCTCTTCTCTGCCCCCAGAACTTCCTGAGTCTACATATATACTTTTATTCTGAAATATTCCAATTTTCTTCCTCTACAATGTAATTATAAAAGAAAACCGTGTTCCAACAGTTTATGGTTCTACCATAACAATAAAATCTCAGTCCAAGAAAGCTAGCGATTTCTGCATATTCCTCTCTACAACTCAAAATCTACCTCTTTAGAATGAACACAACTGCCTTTCCTGCTTTCTGTAACTATGAAGAATCTTGCCGTACCCTTACTTTAATTACAGGGACTAGAAAGAAATATATATTAATTTTGGAAGTAAAATTAAAAAATCAAATATACAAATGTAAGGTCTGGCTTCCCAAATAAAACTCACCTCTAGCCATCTCTTCAGTGGTTGAAAATGGATAGAGACATAGAACAAAGAGATGGGGGAAAACTTCTTCTAGGAATGACCTAAAGGTCTACTTTTGGTCAGAGCTCCAAAGAGACAGGAAGGCTGTGAAAGGCTGACTGGTTTTGTGACCACTGTCTCCAGCTTTCAGAGTCTGGTTTTGTTTGGAACACTTGCAGTCATTTTTCACTTGTTCATAAAAGTGTTTCCAAGTGCCACCCCATTTTATGTGTTATAATCATACCTGTACAGGTAATAACAATATCCACTTGTCGGATGACCTCATTCAATTTCACCAGTCGAAATCCATCCATACTGTAGAAACAAAACATGATCGATTAACCTAAGTAGACAGCTCGGGAGCTTTTCACCACAGAACCTCAAAAGCTATTACCAATGCTTTGGTACCTACACTGTCACTTCTTGATATAGCTGAACTATATTTAGCAGTGAAGAATTCAAACCAGTTCATATAGTACAGAAATAAAAGGTTCTTTCACATCACTGGAACCTAATTTTTCCTGAAAATATGGAAACTGTGTTAATCATGAGATTCCCCAACCAAGTTTCTAGTTAAGAGTCATTTTACCATGGAACCTACTCCCCACGGAAACTGCTCTCCCCAAGATCATCAATGATCTCCTGAATGCCAAAGTAAAATTATTTAGACTCTTATATTACTTGATTTCCTTTGCTACATTAAACATTCTTTGCCTTCTTAAATCACTATACTCCTTGGAGCCCATGACATTGTTTTTCCTACTTCTCTGATTGCTCCTTCTCAATCTCAGTCAATCTTTAAATGTTGGTACAGCGTACGGCACTCTTTTCTCTATTCTTTTTTTAAAATCCTCACCCGAGGATATGTTTACTGATTTATTTAGAGAGAGAGAAACATCGATGTGAGGGATAAACACTGATTGGTTGCCTCCCCTTCACTCCCTGACCCTGCAACCTAGGTATGTGCCCTGACTGGGGATCGAAGCAGAAACCTTTGGGGTACGGGACGATGCTCCAACCAGCTGAGAAACTGGGCCCGGGCCTCTTTCCTCTATTCTTTCAGCCCTTCTCCATACCCTTTTCTCAGCTACAAATGACCCCTCATAGGTGGCTGGCTTGTACATCTGTATCTTTAGATCTCTCCACAGCTTCAGAGCCATGGATTAAATTATCCACTGGATAGCTGTTCTTGGATGACCCACAAGGATCTCAAACTGTGTTTGAAAAGAAACTCATTATCTTCTCCACACCCCCAACCCTATCTGTTTCTTTTTCTATATTGATTATTAGCATTAATTGTTCAGCCAACTGTACAAGCCAAATAAACTACAATATCTGAGCTTACTGACTCTTCCTAATTGAAGCTGTCACCAAATCTGGTTGATTCTTTTTCCTAAATTCTTTACTATCTCTAGAATCTGTCCGTTCTTCTCCAGACATGCTGGCTTTGCTTACGTTCAGGCTTTATTATTATTTTTTTTTTGGTCTATGTTGCTACAGTAGCTCCTGGCCCAGTCTCATCATTTCCAGGTTTATGCCTCTCTAATTCATTTTGTGGTGTGATTTCCCTAAATGCAATTTGGATCATGTCACTTCCTTGTTTGAAAGACTTCAGTGAGATTGCTGCTCTCAGGATAAGACCCAAATACTTATACTGATATATGATTATGCTGACATATGATTCCTACCTCAGATATTATACTCCTCCCAAATTTATGCCAGCAGCCAGCAACATTAAAATACTTCAAGCTTCTTAAATACACTGTGCTCTCTCCTTCCTTGGTGACTATGGAATTTATTTCCAAACTAAGGAATCAGTTACACAAGTTTCAAGACTGTACTGACACCTCTTTTAACCCTGCCCCCTTGCTCGTTTGTTAGATATTTCTCCTTTGTGCTCCTAAAAGAGCATGTGCTTGTTTACCTTCATCACAGCACTTACTGCACTGCACTCATCTATTCACCTCATTCATCCTTACTACAGAGCATAGTATCTAATACATAGTAAGTGATCAGTTCATGTGTAGAATCTGAATCAGTATCTCAATCGGTATTGAAGCAGGTTCAGCCCTGGCTGGTGTAGCTGAGTGGACTGAGCATGGACCTGGGAACCAAGGGGTCACTGGTTCAGTTCCCAGTCAGGGCACATGCCTTGGTTGCAGGCCTGGTCCCCAGTGGGGGAATGTGAGAGGCAACCACACATTAATGTTTCTCTCCTTCCCTCTCACCTTCTCTTCCCCTCTAAAAATAAATAAATAAAACATTGAGGGGGGTGGAAGAAGCAGGTTCAGGTTTCTCTAATGAATCCTAAAAGTACTAGAATGGTGTGCTGGATCCCTGGCTCACAGAAGGCTAACAACTCTATTGGGGAAATCTGTGAGTTTATGGCTAGGATTTATGAGAAATGGTAGTACAGGGAGAAATGGTTATGATAAAATCTTCATGTCATGCCTTATCTGTCCTGGGTACTTTCCTCTGGAGGGTTAATGGTACAGATTGGGTAGGTTACCCAGGCTACAGACACTGGGACTTGGCAGTAGTTTTCAGGGACAGTGGTTTCTCCATCTTGTTGAGGATGAAGAGACAATTTTAATAATCGCTACCATTCAGTGAGCATTTATTATATGGCAGCAGGGCTGTATTTTATATTATAATTATATGATTATTATATATACTCATGCATTATAACATAAATATATAATTATGTTACTGAACTTTCACAACTCTTTGAGGTACATAAGAGTACCCACATTTTACAGATGGAAAGAAACTATTCTCTTTTTATAACTTATACTTTTGGAATCATTTCAATCTTAAGAATTATAAGAATACAGCCCTGGCTAGTATGGTTCAGTGGATTCAGTGCTGGCCTCCAAACCAAAGGGTCGCTGGTTCAATTCCCAGGGTTGCTGGTTCGATTCCCAGTCAGGGCACATGCCTGGGTTGTGGGCCAGGTCTCCTCCAGTTGGGGATGCTTGAGGGGCAACCACACATTGATGTTTCTCTCCCTCTCTTTTTCCCTCCCTTCCCCTCTGAAAATAAATAAAATCTTAAAAAAAAATAAAGAATATTACAAACAATTCCCACATACCCTTCACTCAGTTAACAGATTTTACCCTTAAGCTGGATTTGTCTGGTACGCTCTCCTGATTAGATTTAGGCTATACATTTTGGGGAGGACTATTATAGAGGTGCCCTTTCAGTGCATCATACGAGAAAGAATCTGGTACCAGCCTGACTCTTTTTGGATCACTTTTCAAAAGGAAGAAGGATTATATATGGAGAAGGTAAGGGGCTACTTGTTCTCCAGGTCAAGGCTGGGGCTATTTCCATAGGAATTCTACATTTTAGCCTTTCTGATAGTCTTTGTTCTCTCTGAGCAGAGCTCCTGGATCGTTTAAAAATAGACATGTACAATTGATGGCAGCCTCTTTCAGGATCTGGGCCCCTCTAAGTTAAACTGTGGAGTTAACCAGGCCATTCTCTGGCGGCAGCTACAAGGTCACAGGTTAGACGGTGGTGCGGAGGAGAAAGCAAGTCTCCTTCTGCATGCTTACCAGGCTTGAAGAGCACAGATGGGGTCGATCTCAGTCACGTACACAATGGAGCCCATGGCTTTTAAGGCAGCACAGCACCCCTTCCCGACCTGAAAAGGGGAGAAAGCACACATAATAAGGACAGTCAACAAGAAAACAGTTTCTCAAAGCTTCTGGTAACGTGTACCCCACTTTACGCCCCCAAAAGAATTTGAACGAATAGATTCATGCGTGGGGAGAAATGAGAAAAACGAATGCGGCTCATACAAAACTCCTAGCCCCTGCTTAGCACGTGCATGTGCATAAGAAACACCCACTCTCACAATTTATAATCAAAACACAAGCTAAAAGAACATCAGAAACTGGAACAGTCAGAAAATCAACTTAAGGAAAAAATGGCAAAAATGCAAAGGGAAAAAGAAACATTTTATTTTAACCAGAGAGTCTCCAAAGAGACTGCCCCCCACCCCGCATCTAAAGTGGTAGATGAATGTATTCTTATGTCCATACAAATGAAAAATTCTAGTTCATTTTAGCAAAATGTATTTTAAATACCTAGTAACTGAAAGGGTGAGCCTTACCTCTCCATAGCCACAGACCACCACCTGTTTCCCACCAAACATCATGTCTGTTGTCCTTTTCAGTCTAGCGGAGAAAAAAATTACATCAGAAAAATCTTTTCATTTCTCTCTCGAGATTAGATTGTGCTCCTTGTTTTCATGTTTTATGGGTCCCTCCCAATTTTGAAAGAAAACCTGGTTTCTACCCTATAAAAAATATTTAATACCGGAAAGAAAGGTTTAATGAAATATGTATTTTCTCACTCCATGCTATGCACTCAATTGCAACTATATGTCAGCTTTGTTTTTCTTTTCTTTCCCCTTGTTTTGGAAGTGGTACAGAAGGGAAGAAGCTATGGACTACAAAGTAACTTTTAAACATTAAAAGGTTTTCAACTAAAAGCAGCCTATTTGTGGGTCATTCTACTTATCTGTTAACTTCTCCTGTTGAAGAGTTTATCCTGTCTTTTTAATGATTTGACAACTCCACTCAAGAGGAACTAGTATAACTCTAAACCCAAATGAAACTCAATAAATATCCATTAAGTGCAGAGGCAATTCTTAGCTGAGTGAAGAGAGAAGTCTAGTCTGGCGGGACTACTACATACTCAGAAATCAGGGCTTAGGAGAATGGTCCTGGAGGGGCTGGCAGAGCACGGAAAATCAGTAGTTCATACTTCTATGACTCCTTTGCTTTGACTAGCCTCAAGCCTTTCTGCCTCTTTTCCCAACTTCTTTCTGCAGTCTTCCCTGCCTACAAATGGCTATGTGGTAGAGAGGAAACTCCACCAACTCTTGCCACTCTGCAAATGATAGGTTAAGACCTGGATGGATTCCGGTTAGGTAGTGATTTCTCTGTGATCTTGGGGACCCACATTTGCCTCAAGGTTCAAGGATAAAGGATAGAAGAGACATCAGTCAAAGGTTCTGGAAAAGTGTACCCCACTTTACACCCCCGAAGGAGTTTCAATGAGCAGATGTGTTAGGGGGTTGGAGGTGGGCTGTCTGGTGGCGAGTGTGTCACATCAAGTCTCTGACTTCTAATTCTCCTAGCCCCAGGCCCTCTAGAAGAGTTCCTAAAATACAATTATTTTGTGATCTGAAAATTGTATCTGGGATATTTAGTCTCCCTACCAAGTGGAACCTCAGTCTCCAGAAGGCTACACGTGCACTGCTTTTTGGTACCGCAGACGAATTACAGAAGCGCCCTCTCGGAGTCAGCAGGCCATTCCCACAGAGCTTATGGTGTGGTGTGCAGCCGGCTCAGAACTGCAGAAGCTCAGTCACTTGACCCTTTCCTCATACGGACTCTGCAGGACTGACTGTCCCCTCCTCTCCACTGCAGCCTTCCCTGGGGCACACTGTGCCTTCTCTTCCATTCCTCCTGCTCTCAACTCCTCAAAGAGGAACATTCGCCCATGACCCATTCGGAAAGTTTCTTACCATCTGAAGGTGCCAATGAGCTCTTACTAACTCAGCAGGTTTCTGGTAGATTACTATGTTTGCCTATTTCTTCATGAACCCTAACTTCTGTTCCACTGCTTGCATCTTACTCTCACTTTCACACATATCTGATAGTAAAGAATTTTTCTTACCCACAGCGTTAACACTGCTTAGGAGGGACTCTGTCCATTTTTATGAACTAGTATAAGTACATTTATGTATCTTTTACTGAATCTAGTATAGGTGAATTTTAGGCTCACAGACCTGAAAAACCTACAAGATACTTAGTTGTGAAGGAGTAAACATTTTAAGGAGTATATACCCAAATTATTACTGATTTTATCAGGCACAAGGCTATTTTCATTGTAATAACATTTGAATGTAGACAGAACTAGGACAGTCTATAAACAGACTGATGGACTGAGAATTCATTTATATGTACAATCTATCTAATACTATTGACTCAAAGAAGTAATTAATAATAGTTCAAATCTGCATTGAATATCCTGCTCCTCACCTTCCCCCCCACAAAAAAAAAGATTCCAAAGCAAAAAGCTTCCCCTAAGATCAAAATCAATCTTAGCCCTGCACAGAGTGCTGGAAAGAAGAGCAAGGGAACTACCACTGAACACCAGGATTCGTACCTTACCTCATTCAATCCTCACGACAACTCTATGAGGCAGGTCTGACTGCCACCATTTTACGGATGAGGAAGCAGGCACAGAGAGGTTAATAACTACTCCTAAGCCTTACAGTCAACAAACGGTAGAACCAACAGTCTAACCGAGGCCTTTCTGGCTCCAGTGCCTGTAGTGCCGCGAAGTGCCTGGGGTCCAGCCTGGTTGGCAATGCGGCCCACAGGCCTTTTCTTCACTTTCCCATTAACCTCTACATGAGGGAGACCGTTTCAAACAGGGAATTACTGAGCCTTCTTAGCAAGAATGGAAAAAATGTCAGGGCACCAGTGCAGAAACAGAAACTGGGTATTGGAAGAACAGAGTATTTGGTATATATCTAAGCGGATTTTGTCAGATGTTCAATCCTCGCAAATTTGAAAAACTAGAACTGCTTCTGAGAATTGACTCTGCTCACCATAGCTTTCCAGGTGGTGAGAGAATTATATGATAATTGGAGCTTAAGAACTGGCAACATGACCTAGGACAGGAACATCAGGAACCTCTTCCCAAACTATCAAAGATACTTACATGTTTATAATGACTTTAGTTTCGCTCAGGCCTGTTAGCATTATCAAGTAAAACCCTGCCACCAACAGACAGGGGCTAGTTTGATTTCTTTTTAAGTAAAATAGATTTGGCCCTGGCTGGTGTGGCTCAGTGGATTGAGTGCCAGCCTGAGAACCAAGAGGTCACTGGTTCGATTCCCAGTCAGGGCACCGGCCTGTGTTTCAGGCAAGGCCCCCAGTAGGGGGCACATGAGAGGCAACCACACACCGATATTTCTCTCCCTCTCTTCCTCCCCCTTCCTGTCTCTGTAAATAAATAAATAAATAAATAAATAAATAAATAAATAAATAATTCCTTTTTAAAAGGAATATAGATTTGCTTGTAATAGTAAGAGCAATGATAGCTCTGGGTTATAAAACCTGAGTATGATGTGATGATATTCAGGGGTGCTACACGAATCATTTCCAGAAATAACCAAAACCAAAATACTTAGAACCTCAATATAACAACTCAAGTTCGTCCCAAAGATAATTTAAAAAAAAAATTACCCATCAAGAATTGATTCACGGCAACAGTAGAGGTTGTCAAACTTCTGTTTGGTGACGGAGTCGTTGACGTTCATGGCGGGAACACACAGCTTCCCTGCTTTGGATAGCTGGTACAGTCTGGGAATGAGGGAAATCAAGAGGAGCATAAAACAACGAGATACTGGATCTACTGTCAACTTCATGCTGAATTCCGGAAATACGTGGACTGGGTAGGCATGAGAGCATGAGACATAACTAGTTTGTCCTATTAGGTATATATAGGGAAATAAAGACTATCTAGAGTCTGTATATAGCTTAGAATAAAGATCTTAGTCAAAAAGCATGTGGGAAAAATCTCTTGCCCACCTCTAAATTATAAAGATTAAAATGTAAAATTTAAAATTACTTATTAATTTTATTCCTTTTTGTTTATAAAAAATTACCTTTAATTACTATTTTAATCCCAGTACTCTAATGCAACTTTAACTTTCAGTCTCAATTTTATAATCTCAATACACATACCTATAAATATGTGTATCTATATATAGGACGTTTTTTAAATCGAGTTAACTAAAAATCAGAACCAGGTGTTTTATTCAAAATCCATCCCTTTCTAAGAGTCTGAAAGTACAGTGTTTTGCATACTCGAAAAGGTCACAGACTACTGACACAGTCCTTGTGGCTCATTCAGAATTCACTTCCCTAAAGTTCTTGTTTCATACTTTCCGTTCTTCCTGGGTGAATAATAGCAAACAGAAATGATTTCAGTTTTGCTCAGGGGATTATTGCTCATTTGAGAAAATAACCTTAAGTCCTCACTCTCTATATAAGAATGAAGTGTTATCAAGGCCCAGGTTTTGTCTGTTTTGCCTCGTGCGAGATCCCTAGCACAATTCTTACAGATGTTCCTGTTTCACTGTAGAAGTTCAATAAATATCTGTTGTTGTAGCAAAAAGACTGCTTTTCCTATTTTTTGGTCTTATCCATTTTTATATATACCCTTTAAAAAGTACTTTATGGGAGTCTGGGACTTCCGGCCAAGATGGAGGCATAGGTGGACACACTGTGCCTCTTCGCACAACCAAAATTAAGGACAACAAAGATTTAGAAACAAGAAAACATCCAGAACTGATAGAAAATTGAACTGTACGGAAGTCCAACAACCATTCATCCAGACTGGTAAGAGGGGCAGACTCGCGTGTGGCAGAAAAAATTAGAGGTTGGTGGACCCAGGTACGCAGGCAACAGTGGCTGGCAGATCCCAGGCGTGCAGGTGGTGGCTAGCGGACCCTGGGCATGGGGTGGCAACAGTGCAGACCCAGTGAGGCCAAGCAAGGTGGCTGGCTGACCAGGTGGTCCCACATTCGTGCACAGATAATCCAGGAGAAGGGGAAGCGGCAGAAGGGACTAGAATCCGACTGAGAGTGGAGCAAGTACCATTGTTCCCTCTCAGACCCTGCCCCCACATACAGTGTCACTACCCAGCGACTGGGCTACCCCACCCTGGGGAACACCTGAGGCTCTGCCCCTCACTACGTAATAGTCACGACCAGACCAAAAAAGAAACCCAAAAATGGCTCAAATGGGAGAACAAATCAAAGCCCCAGAGCCAATTCATCTGAGTGACCAACAGATAGCCAACCTATCAGATGCACAGTTCAAAGCCCTGATGATCAGGATGCTCACAGAACTGGTTGATTTTGCTCACAAATTAGATGAACAAATGAAGGCTACAATAAGTGAAATGAAGGAAATCACACAGGGAAGCAATAGAAATGGGAGGAAAACTGGAACTCAAATCAATGGAGTGGACCAGAAGGAAGAAAGAAAGAAAGAAACAAACAAACAGAAAAGAAGAAAGAAAAAAGAATTCAAAAAAAATGAGGAGAGGCTTAGGAACTTCTAGGACATCTTTAAACATCCCAATATCCGAATTATAGGGGTACCAGAAGGGGAAGAAGAAGAGCAACCAGTGGAAAACTTATTTGAACAAATAATAAAGGAGAACTTCCCCAACCTGGCAAAGGAAGTAGACTACCAGGAAGTCCAGGAAGCTCAGAGAGTCCCAAAGAAGGTGGACCCAAGGAGGAACACACCAAAGAACATCATAATTACATTAGCCAAGATTCAAATGAAGGAGAGAATTCTAGAAGCAGCAAGGGATAAGGGGACAGTCACCTACAAAGGAGTTCCCATCAGACTGTCAGCTGATTTCTCAAAAGAGACCTTACAGGCAAGAAGGGGCTGGAAAGAGGTATTCCAAGTCATGAAAGGCAAGGACCTACATCCAAGATTGCTTTATCCAGAGAAGCTTTCATTTAGAATGGAAGGGAAGATAAAGTGCTTCTCAGATAAGGTCAAGTTAAAGGAGTTCATCATCACCAAGCCTTTACTATATGAAAAGTTAAAGGGACTTATCTAAGAAAAAGAAGATAAAAAATATGACAGTAAAAAGACAGCAAACTCACAGTTATTAACAACCACACCTAAAACCAAAGCAAACTAAGCAAACACTAGAACAGGAACAGAAACACAGAAACAGAGATCACATGGAGGGTTAGCAACAGGGGAGTAGGAGAAGGAGTGAGGGGAAAAGGTACAGAGAATAAGTAGCATAGACGGTAGGTAGAAAATAGATGGAGGGCAAGAATAGTGTGGGAAATGAAAATATCTGTTGCATAAGAGAATTCATCCAAAAAAAGACAAGCAGTCACTGTATTACAATGGCTAGAAAATATGAGGACCACACTTGTTCCCCGACCCATCCCTGCTCTTACTATATTAGATTTGTTACTTGAGTTGTTATTTAAAAAAGCAAGTGTGGAGACTCAGATTTCATTACCTCATAGTAGGTTCCAATTTTTAACATAATACATTCTACAAGGATGTGATCGCGAGAATGTATGCCGAGGCTGCATAAAACTAGGTATGCCAATGTCAAATCTTACCTATGGACTCCAGTTACACTCTCCTCTACTATGCCCTTGATTTTCTTAAACATGTTGGGATACTTCTTATAAATCCAGTGAGTGAGATCCCCTCCATCATCCAAGATCTGCAATAATAAGCAACAATAATATTATTTATTTTGTTGAAGGCTCAATGTTTCCAGTGCTTCTCTGGGTCTTGTATCACAATTTCTAATTATCAGTTTACAGATATTTCAAATTCCCCACATGGTTATGCAAAGTAACAAAGCCAGTATAATAACCAAATAGTCATTATACTGAAGTTACAGACAATGAGGGGTGAAAGACCAACTGTAATTCTCATAGCCAAATGACCTTTCCCTGTGACACACCCAATAAAGCAAAATACACAGCAATACAATGAGCATTTTCTTATGGTCCAATAACTTGAGTGATTATCTAAACCACTAGTTCTTAAAAGTACTACAGATATTCAGAAAGTCTAAATCTATCTGAACATATTTTCTATTCATTAAAATCAGGCTTTAAATATAATCAGTCAAAGCTTAGTTTAAATAAAGCCAGATAATTAAGTCTTCCTCCCAGAACAATGGCTCCTAGAACTGTACTGATGAGTCCTTTACCTCTCCCAAGTACAGGCACTCTCCTACCCAAAACATCAGGCGGTGCTGTCGGGCTTTTTGCCCAGCACAACCTCACACTCTCTATGGTCAAATTAAAAATAACTAGGGAACTGTGCAGCATGTAAGTGTGCAAAGCATGCCTCTCTGAACAGCTCATCGCTAGTTCGGGTCGGGATTAAAGATAAACACAACACTGTGCCCACTGGAGCTTGCATCAGAAGAAAGTTTATGAATTGTAAATAAGCTAAAGAAAATCAGCTTAGCATACGATTCAGCACCAGGCTGTGGCACATCAGCCATTCACCTAGCTGTCAGAAATGCTTGGCAGGACTTTCCAAATTGTTACCCCCGCCCTCCTGGAAAGTCCCACAGCACCGCACTGCCCTGTATTAGCATGCCCCCGTTGTGCAGTCCATCAGTTATCAATATTACTGCAAGTGCCAAAAATGCCATCCTGGACCCCTGGGCACACTAAGTCCCCAACCTCACGTCTATCACCTGATGTGTTTTTTGCTTCTGCTCTTGATCTACAATTATTTTCTCTGATTCAACTAAGCCTTATTTGAGAGCAGGGGGTATTCAAGACAGAGCTCTCACTAAAATGCTGTACTTGCTCCATACTGTAAGTTTGTGCTCCATTTTCTCCCATTAAAAACCCTCAGAACAGTTGCCCTAAGAAACAGGAAGGCTCCTCTGAGTCTCTCTCTCCCTTTCTGCACATATGAAATCCCTCACAGAGTTTTCCCTTGCAGCCTCTGATTCCCTAGCCACACAACAGATCAGACAGAAAAGATCAAGCAATTGGAAACTCTTTAGACTCTGAAGTCCCACTATTCTCGTCTAGGTGTCTAACATAGGCAGGCAGGTGCTATCCCTAATATGTACTCAATGAATGCAGCCCATAATTCTCACCATGTAACTCTATTGCAGAAAATTCTTATCACCAGAAAATCTTCCTGAGGTGGGAAAGCACTAAATCTTGACAGGATCCAAAGAGATGTGGGTCCTGTTTTCTGGGGATGACAACTGTTTTTATCCTTGTCTTACCCTCTTCGTTATCCGCGTTATCCTTGCCAGCAGTTTGTGCTGGCTCTACAGTCTACAAAAGCTCTCTGACAACAATCCCATGTCCTCCCCGTGCTCATGACTATAAAATTACTGTTATATTTCCAGTAGAAATCCCCTGGCCTATCTCCTTTAGTGCCTGCCAGTCACACTCCCTCCTATTACTGTTTAACTCTGTTGGAATGAGCTGACTCATCTTACAGCCGACTCCTCTCTCCCTTTCAGGATGTGAAGGCTTTAACCCAGCTTCCTCAAACCAGCACTTGGTGCCATGTGATTGGAATCACAGAACCCAGAAAAGCTAGGCTGCTTTTCTCTGCTGTGTACTAGGTGAGGCCTGCTCTGCAGTATTTAGCAGCAAGCAAGAGTTGGACTACAGCTTCAAGGATTCATTTTTCAGTTGATTCCTTAATTTCTCTTCTCACTCATGCAGAAATGTTTGTAAAGTAGGAGTGGCTCATACTTTGCGCAGCTTTCTTCTTCTCTTTGTGAATCTGATATACTATCAGTTTTCAAGAATAAAAACAAAGCAAAAATAAAAATTCCTAATCTCTGCCTAGTTATCCTTCTTAAGGCGGAGAATGCACAGAGAGAAGAAATTTGAACTTGGAAACCCTTCACGTTTACTATAAATTTAGCATTGATTCTAGAGAGAGAGAGCTGGGTACCACAGGAGGTGTGAGTGCATGTGAGAACGTGTTCAGATTCTTGTTAGGGGACAGTAGTGAGAGGTGGTGGGGGATGATAACTCATCGGTCTTACTTTTTATTCAGCCACGTGTAAATACGGAGCAGTGTTTAAATGCTGCTGGTGAATATGAATGATTCTAAGATCAGCACTAATCATTATGGTACATTGAGGCTATAAAGAGGTTCAACATTCTTGGGGTGCCTGAGCATAAGCATCTAGCTCTGTTGGAAGCCCAGGTACATCGGATAGAAAAGGAGTCATTACCCTTCTTTCCTGTTGGGAAACCCTCTCCTAGGCCAGAGCCTCGCTCTCTATCCTCCACTCCCGGCCCCCTGTGGAACCGTGTTCGCAGAAATCTAACCCACCATGTTTGGCTGCCAGCCCTCCACATTCACACATCTATCAATGCACCACCAGAAGTCATCTTCTGACTCTCCTTTCCAGGCAAAGACAGGAAATCCTGAGAAAAAGGAACAAAAAGAAACCATTAAAGCCCTTAAAAAGGGGCTGACCCTAAATTCTGGCAAGAAGATGCTGCTTCTCCTCAATTACAAACTCTCTCATTCTGCTGTATTCCTTGGACTGACTTTGTTCATGGATGAGTACTGTTCCCAGTCCCTTTACCCACTCCTTTGTCATCGGTGGCCATCTTGATGTTGTTAGACCAGAGGACAAACAAAAGTATGACAGATGCTAAACATATGACTTAAGGAAAAAAGAAACTAGAAATAAGTACTTCTTGATCCAGCCCAACTGGAATTCTCACCATTTCCCAACTTTACTTCGATCTTCCTTGCTTTGCTACTTGGGGTCATCCCATCCTCCACCAGGCAAATCCTTACACTCTTCTCCATCTGTTAAAATGTTCATTACACCTCACGGCCCAATAAAGAAGTGTCATGTTCCTAATGGAGCCGACTACCTCGGAAGTGAACTCTCGTGGACTCTGAACTTTTTAAACCCCTTGTTTGAGTGCTGACTGTGGATTTGGGATCTGTTGTGGCATTTATCATCTATGTTCTTGTATTATTATTATTATCTATAAATGTATCTTCTCTCAAGAGCGATGTAAGATTCTGAGGACAAAGACATGGTCTCATTGTCTCCTTAATTTCTCTTGTAGGAGGCATAATAAGTATTTGTTGGGGAAAAAAAGACTGTATGTAAATTAAGTGGGTTGTATGTTTAATATTTGTGTATTTTTCTACATATATTTTACACATTAATAAACATTTTATAAATGATTGTAAATGAAAGAACAAATGAAATGCTGAAAGTGTTAGCAAAAGGAGAGACCAGCATGCACCATGGAGCTTTCGCAGCGCTTCTCAAGAGCTCTGAAGCGGCGTCTGGTTCTCTGATCTGTGTTGTGTTGCCAGGGAGTGAAGAGAAAGAACTGACAAAGTCCAAATTTCTCTATCTTTTTTTTTTTTTGTCCTTCTTCAGGAGTCTGTGACCACTGTGATGAAATATTAATCTTCCAGGTCGAATCCTGTTTACTGCTGAAGCAGAAGCACCAAACGTTAAAATCAGGGTTCAAACTGCTAAAAACCAAGTAGGACCACAAAACTCTGCCTGAGGCATTTTCTTTTCCAATCCATATCACTTTAGACGGAGAGCAGTGCTCACTGGTGCTCTAATATTAGCAAGTCAAGGCAAAGCATTGACTAATAAAGGGTTATTAGACATAAGAAGATATTTGAGACTGTAAATATCTTCTGTATGGAACAAGAAAGATCAAAGTGTAGCTGGGAAATGGTGAGAATTTCAGTTTACCAGGTAACTAAGTAACGAAGTTACCTAGGATCATGTTTAACAAGAGAAGCTCAGAAAGAGTAAATACATCAAAAATAGGGATCCATTTCTACCAAGACAGCTCTTTTAACATCAACCTTCCTTAAAGATTTATATGGAGACAACAGAACTTTTCAGAAACTTACTTTAGCCAAAGACACAGAGAACAAGCAAAGATCTTACCATTTTCTGCTAAAGCAGCAGCCACCTCGTTGAGAGTGGAATAGATGTTGCAGGCGGCCCATCGGCACTGCGCACCCAGGGCACCCAGAGTTTCCATAAGTACCTGTATTTAAGAGAAAGCAGGAGATGAGCAAGCCTGAGCCAAACAATTGGTCAAGGAGATTAAGTTTATATATTTGACAATAAGAAAGTACATCAGGAATAACTGTGGTCAAAGATATTCAAATTGTGCTTTATAGAAACTCTTTAATATTTTGATAAGAGGGAAAGGGTTGGGGGTAGGCATGGAGGAAGGCTCCAGCTGAGCTCTGTGAGTTTACCCATTTAACATATTGAGCCTCCCCATAAGACTTAATTAACCAAAAGTTTCAGAGCTAAAACATTTTTAAAAAACTGTCAAGTTATAGTTCTGTGTCTTCTTAGGACATAGAAGGCTACAAGAGAAGCTCACACCCAAACAAGAAAAAGCCAAGGCCAAGGCTCTGACTGGGTAGCTCAGTTGGTTCAAGTGTCATCTCTATACACCAAGGTTGCAGGTTCAATCCCAGGTCAGGGCACATACAAGAATCAACCAATGAATGCATAAATAAGTGGAATAACAAATCAGTGTTTCTCTCTTTAAAATCAATAAATTAACCTTGGATGGTGTGGCTCAGTACGTTGAGTGCCAGCCTGTGAACCAAAGGTCACCGCTTTCACTCTCAGTCAGGGCACATGCCTGGGTTGTCGGCCAGGTCCCCAGAGGCAGGTGCATGAGAAGCAACCACACATTGATGTTTCGCTCCCTCTCTTTCTCCTTCCCTTCCTCTCTCTCTAAAAATAAATAAACAAAATCTTTGAAAAGAATAAAATCAATAAGTTTAAAAAAGGAAAAGAAGCCAGATGATCTACAAAACCATAACTTTTCTTGAGCCATCAAAGAACTGAAGTCACAAAGCAACCCACTGATCTGAACTCCATAGAGTGACAGCTCTCTTTAAGGAGAGAGGAAGTAGTTTTATCTTTAGCAGAGCAGGGAGGAAGAGGTGGCTGCCATACATGAGGATAAGAAAAAAATTAGCTGTAACTGTAATGAATTAGTAAACGAGTGTGGAAAAGTGTGTCAGTTTGGAATTCCTAGCAGCTCCAGGCACAAAGAGATTTCACACTCACATCAAACTCTTTTCCAGGGGCTTCCACCCAGTGCTCACAGGGAAGACTGGGGGCAGAGAGCTGATTGGCTGTGCTCAAAGACAGGCATGAAACCTGGGCACTTCCTCACAATCTTCTCTCATAGGAGCAAAAGCTTTGAGTTGTAGGAAGAGGACCAGGAATTATGCCTGCCACCAGGGATCAAGCAAAAACTCTACTCCTAGGGGAGTAGCAGGAAACTTTCCTGGGTCTAGACCCTGCAATGATACAAAGTAAAGATCTGCTACCACATCAGGAGGAGTAGGAAAAAAATCTACTGCTCAAGACCTACCACAGATACAAAATATGGCTGCCTAAGACGGGCTGGATCAGAAGATCCAAGAACTCTCCTTGCTCTCACCATAAGCCTAGCTCCAGGAAACAAGTCTATTATTGCAGGTGGTGCATGCACTTGAAGAGAGCCCCCCACCGCCCCACCCCATGGCAAGCATGTGCAGAAGCAGCTGAAAACTGAGGACGAAGCAAAAAAAATGAGGAGAGCCCTGTGGTAACCTCAAATCATAAGGTTGTAGCAGCCCACGGCTGGAGGAATTCGAAGCCTATAATGCAGAACACAGAAGTGAAATCCAGCCCACGTCATGACCATAATGGAAACTAATATACTACTGTTCAATATAAAATTTTAAGATAAACAAATGAGTGGGAAAAAAACCCCAACCAACTGTCAAGAAATAAAGTATTCAAGAGAATTAGACTTGTGACGAGCTAGATGTTTAGACAGGAACTTTAACTATGACTATTATGTTTATGTTAAAGGGTCTAGTGAAAAAGATGGACAATATCCATGAACAGATAGGGAATTTCAGCAGAGAGATGGAAATGATAAAAACAAGCCAAATAGAAATGTCAGAAAAAAAGTTTTTTAGGTATCAGAGGTTAAGAATTCTTTCATCAGGTTTATCATCAGACTAGGCATTATCTGAGGATAGAATCAGATCAATAGAAATCACCAAACTGAAATATAGAAAGAAAAAAGAGTGGGGAAAAAAATCGTAAGATAGCATCCCAGATCGATAGGGTATTATCAAATAGTCTAACATGCATGTAATCAGATCCATAGATGGAGAAGAAAATAGCAAAATATACATATATTAAGAGTTAATGGGCAATTGTTTTCTGAAATTAATGAAGGAGGATCCAGGGACAATGACATCCTAATAGCAAAGATCACCCTAGTGTACAGATCCACTAAAACACCAGGGCTTCTCATAGAAATAGGGGATTCCAGGACTAGGACACAGAACATACATGGTGAGCTTAGATCATCTTGTACCAAAAGCAAGGAATGCTCAGGGAGTGAAAGGGATAGGCCAGAAGACAAGCCACAGAAGCCAGACTGAAGGGGCTCCCCCTTGGCCAAAACTGGAACAATCTGAGCATCATATTGTAATAAATAATGATAGTAATGGATTATAACCTATTAAATAAAATGGGAAATGATGATTCCATACACATAAACAAATGAGTGAATAACTGAAAGTTTAATGGAAAATGGACATTTACACAGTTTCAGATTACTACCTCACAAAATACTTACTAATTACAAAGGGAGATAAATACCTTTTACAATAGGAAAGTCTGCCAGACACCACTTGGAGTAATCAGGGATCAAAATGAACATCACTGGGACAAATTGAAATCATGTGTCATCTGATAAGATTAAACTTTTAAAAATGCTGCATCACTTCCTACCAAAGATGCATAGCCTGAATCTAACAGTGAGGAAGCATCAGAAATGTCCAAATTGAGGATGTTTTACAGAATAATCTGTCTATAATCTTCCAAAGTGTCAAGGTCTTGAAAGTCAAAGACTATAGACTGTTCCGTACTAATAGACATGGAAGAGAGATGACAAACAAGTCACAGAGCTATGAACTGAATCCTTTTGTTATAAAAAAATACTATTGGGACAACTAGTGAAACTCAAATGGAGTCTGAGAATGAGATGGTAATAAAGCATCGATGTTAATTTCCTACCTTTCAGGGGCTGCGCTGGTTGATTAGGAGAATGAATGCCTTGTACAAACACAAACAAAGTGTTTATTTGTGGGGAGAGCATAAGGCTGGTAACTTTTAAATGGTTAAGAAAAAAGTTATTCATAGAATGCTTGTAACTTCTCTATAAATCTATGTTTGCTTCAAATTAAAAAATATTTAAAAAACTAATCTACTGATTTGATCCTGACTTCTTTTATTTCAATATCTAAGATGCAGGTAGGAAAGAATTCTAATTAAAGATTATGCTCTAATTTAAAAAACAAAGCTTGCAGACAATTCCACTAATGTAGGCTAACCTCTCACGTAATTTGTCCAAGGCCACACAGTAAGTTAATAGCAGAACTACTCATATTTCTAAATTTCTAGTCTATGCTACCTTTCAATACCTGATTCCATTTTTTTTAATCTTGTTTTAGTTTTCACCTTAAAGAATTTCTGAATTCCTACAACTAGGAATTCTGAATTTGTCAAATAAAAAAATGATACACAGACTTAACTACAAAGCAATATAAATTAACTATAAAAGTCACTGGGAGCAAGAATATAAAAATAGTTCAAAGAACTCTGAGACAAGACTGCCGGCGATCAGGGTCCAAGCAGGAGTGAAGGCAGGTAGGAGTAAGAGGAGGACAGAGCTTAGAACCCAATTTTGAATTGTTACCGTTTAGAAGAAGCAGCTAGGAAATCTGGTCGGAAGGAACTATGAAACACACCTAAAAATACAAGTAGATCCAAGTCTATCAGAAACACGGACAGGAAACCGTTAACTGTAATAGTTCTATCTGAAGCATGGGGTTACAGGAGACCCTGTCTTTCCTCATTACAGACTGTGGTGATATTTGAGTATTGTAAAATGAACATGACAGCTTCTGTAATCAGAAAAATAAAACAGATTAAAAACAAAACAAGGCAAAATTCCTCTGTAATTAATTTTTTAAAGGAAAAAGAAAAGGATGTGGAGAGGGCACATTAAAATAATGTTAAAATTGGTAAACTAGTTTTGATTGCTCTGATTTTGATTACTCCAGGAAAAAGAAGAGAGGAACCTGAGATATAACTTAGCAACACGGGACAGCAGAGAAGCACGTACTATTTTAAGTCTCATATCCCTGCCTGGGGAAGCCCAAAAAAGGTTCCAAGACTGCTTCCGCCTCAATTCATTAATCTGTAGCTCCAAAAAGAGACAGCTTTTCAATTTATTATATTAATTTTAGGCTGCCAAAGTACTCTTTTCCTCAGAGAACATGTAACCCAGAAAAGTCTCATAGTGAAGATGCTAAGAGCAGCTGTCTGTGTCTTGAGGAATCTCTACTATTTTTTAAAATATTTTTAAAAGGTTTTATTTATTTCTTTTTAGACGGGAAGGGAAGGAGAGAGGGAGAGAAATATTAATGTGTGGTTGCCTCTCGTGCGTCCCCTGCCGGGAACTGGCCTACAACCCAGGCATGTGCTCTGACTGGGAATCGAACCGTGATCCTTTGGTCCGCAGGCCTGCGCTCAATCCACTGAGCTACACCAGCCAGGGCTCTACTGTTTTTAATGAGGAACAAGGCCTCATAAGTATTGTGCTTCAGGAGACAACCTTTTGAAAGCTCATCTAGTTATAAAAATGACCTGGATCTTACAAATCCTATAAAAGATTCCAGACCGTTTCTCAATATTCCAATTTCCATAGCAGTCTCATCATTGTTGGCAACTCAGTATCCATCACATCTTGGATCGCGACTCAAGTCAGTGGTTCTCAACGGAGGAACTCTGGAAAGCTGCGGGGTGCTTCTGGTTATCACGATAATTGAGAGGGAAAGCTACTGGCATTTAATGGGAGGCCACCTTGAAAGTATAGGACAGTCTTTTATAACTCCCAACCGAGCCACATCTGGTAAAATTTTCCAATGTTCCAATGTAAAGTTCGTATGAGTGAGAAACCTATTTATAATTATCTATGTTCAGAACCTTATTCCACTTTACACATTAACAAAGTGTTTTGTAGTTATTCCAAAAATGCAACAACTGTGTAAATGAAGAGAAAACTCATATTTTTTATTATTCAGAAATCTACAAAAAGTTGGTAATAATTTCCAAAAAATCATATAATTTGGCAATACTATTGTGATACTCTAGAACCAGTAACAGATTTGTCTATCTACATTTACAGCACTTTGATTCAAATAGCACTATGAGTAAGTACAAATATGACTATTCTATTTTACCTGTACCAAAACATTTATATATTGAAATACACATTTTATTATGAATTACTTTCCTTTTATTCTTCCTTCATATTTCAGTTAAAATTTTGTTGATTTTAAAAAATTATACGCAGCTGTCTAGGTATATAGATATCTATATATCCGCAGATATACTATATCTGAATTTCATCTCAAGATAATACAGGGGCATAAAAATATTTTTTTTATAATAAGGGGACACTGACTCTGATAGGGGTGAGAATCATTGGTCTAGACTCTAAAACAACCACAATAATCCCAGTCCTAGGACTGGTGGGGCAGGGGCATGTGACCCAGTTCTGCTCAGTGACACAGGATGGAGTATCCTGGAGGACTTCTGGGAAACGTTTCCTTGTTCTTGGTAGAGGGAGAAATGGTGCTTCTCCCTCTTCATGTCAGTTTGTGATGGCCTGAAGAGCTGTAACTGTCTTGCTAACAGTCTGAGGATGAATTAAGTTCTTTCCCCCCCTGTATCTGAAGTCGGCCTGACCGCTGGCCTTCAGGTTTCCTCTTACTTGCAGCTTAAAGCGGCCTAACATAGAGTTACCTTGTAGAAATTATGTTGGAAGTAAAGATAAGGGGAAGTAGTGTAGGATTGTGGAGAAAGCAGAATTATGGAAGTCAGGTATATTGAAGTTTAAACCTTGATTCTGTGACTTACTAGCTGTATTACCTTGGATAAATTACTTAAACTCTCTGAGCCTCAACTTCCTCATTTATAAATTGGAACTAGGACTACCTGCTTTAAAAGACCATTATGAGAATTAATGAACTAATACTTGTTAAGCGTTTAACCTAGTGCTTGCTTGGCAAGTTGCAAGCACTCAGTAGCTGGGGCTATTCTTAACTATTATGATGTGGAGAAAGGAAAAAGACTTACAGCAGTCTGAGCAGTGATGTGTGTGCAGCCCACAATTTTGGCTCCAGCCAAAGGTTTTTCTCCTTGAGCTCTCTTCCTCAAAGCCATCAGTGCCGGCATTTCTGAAAAGGCCCAATACATACACAGCGTATTAGAGAGGAGGGAATGAGAAAGAAAGAATAAAGGGAAAAACTTATTCTCTTAAGGTAAGACCCTTCTCCTGATGAGGTTCCCTGCTAGATTAGGTTTCCCAAGGGATTAAGACAATAAACCTGACTCTTCTTTTCTAAGGGGCTTTCAGAGGCACACGCTCCAGTGTTCCGATTCCCTTCATCCCAGCCCTCTTCATCTAAGTCTCTCTCTCTCCCATTTTCCTGGTATAGGGGTTCCTTCCAGACCTGCCAGACTCCACTCCCTCCCCACAGTGTTTCTTGAGCTTAGATTGTTTTTTTATAGATAGTCTTCCATATCACACTGAATTTTCACAAGCTACTAGGTCCCAGGACATTAAAAGCTATTAACATGGACAAAAGGACAGAGGCAGTTTGAGAGGAAAGGGGCTTGCTTTCTTTACCTTGTTCAGCAATTTCAATTTCTCTTCGTCCAAACTCTGCCTGTTTGATGTTCTTGACACAGAAGTCACTGCTTCCCTTAGAGTTCTTTTGCTGCTTGTCCCTGGGAGATGTCTCATCATCAGAGCTATCCGTATATGAAGCCGCTGGAATGACAGAATAAAAAACCCTCAGGAGGAAAAACGGCCTTCTTTAAAACTCCAAACCGTGGAGTGAACTGAGGATGACCTCTGATCATCCAGCACCATACACATTCACACATCTGGTAAGCACCCCCATATTTCTGTCGTGTATAATGCGTACCCTTTTGCCCAAATTTTTGAGGGAAAAATAAGGATGTGCATTATACATGGGTAGGACCTGAAATGTCTTGTATCTGTTCTTCTGTTTTGTGATTATTGGCTACATAAAACTTCTTGTACCACAATATGTTCAAAAATAAATGCTAACATTCCTGTATAACATAAAAAACAAAGTATCTAAATATACATAAATTAAAAATTGAATAAAAAAATTAAAACAAAAGATATTTTCTCCTGAAAGTTTGGGCCAAAAACATGGGTGTGCATTATACATGGCAAAACACGGTACATGGCACTGTGGAGCTGTCCCAATGGCTCCTGTGCATGGTGCTACCCAGAGGTCAGAAAGACGAAGCTGAGAGCAGTTGTCAAAGACATCTCTCCTGGAGAGCATTAACTTGGAATCTAGGGCTGGCTTTATTTTCAGAGGTCCTTGAATATGCAAATAGAGATTACACCATGGTAGCAATAGGTTAAAGTTCTCAATGCAAGATCACGGTTATGAACCTAGGGGTTTCTGGGACCCTAGCTACCCTTCTCTATCTGCTGCTCAAATGCCTGATATAATTTGTTTTAGTACAATAGCTAAATAGATAAGATCTAGAAAACAAGGAACCCATGGGAAAGTAATTAAGAACCACACAGAAAGTGTTTGTCTGACATAACAGAGCTTTCTTCTTAAAGACTGGCTCTGATGAGGCTGAACTATGCCTGCAGACACAATTAGTCCCTGACAATGAAGGACTCAGTGTACTCTCCTTTCTGGCCTCATGGGCCTGCATTGGGCAGTTGAGACTCTCAAAAGAAGTGATAAATCCTTGTTTGGTATAATAAAATGCTGATGACAAATCCTTTTAGCAATATACACTAGGGGGTGAAAGGTGTAAGACTTCTGATTGTGGCTGGTAGGCAGCAGCTGCTGTTGCTTATTCCCATACTTAGCTGAGGTCTGTCTAGTCTCCCTTTAATTCTATAGTTGCTGATCATTTGCTGGATGATTTGAATCAATTTTCCTCCTTGATTTATATTTAAGTTTCTGTGGATGGTTTCTTCCTACATGGGCAAGGTTTTGGGACAGGAAGCTTGAGAAACATACAGTGCTATCTACAAAGCACTGTGTATTTCCCAATGGGACAAGTACTTCCATCACTTTTAAGGAGAGACAGCTGTTAACATCTCCGAGCTCCTAAGGTCTTTAGTACGCTGATCTACTTATATCCAGAAAATTAAGACATTTCTGGGATTTCTTAGCCAAGGGTCTATCTCTGGGAGGGCTGTCAAGGGCAAGTCTGACCTTGCCCGGTTAATCAGGCAAGGCACTACAAAATGCTGGGGCAGCAAGGGCTTCTAGTGTCTCTCTAGGAGCTGGAAAACAGCCACAGGGCAAAGTCCGAACACGAGGCAACAAGAATGAACTTGGGTCACCCGGGGAGGTGAGGGAATTAATAAATCCCCAAAGATTAGCTCTTGAAAGGAGCTAATCTGTACAAAAAGTTTGTGGTTCTCCCTCCTACGGTGAGTGAGAGCTCAAAGTACCTTTAGCAACAGAACTCAGAAACAGCTTCCTGGGCAGTCAATCTGTTTCACTAATCAAGGCTCAGAAACTGCTTATGAGCAAGAGGCTGAGGAAACCATGCTTCTCCCACCTGAGAGAAGAAAAAAAACAACACCCTACCGGAATCCTGATCCAAATTTTTAGGATAATTGCTTTTGAAGGAAGTGTTTATGTTCAGAACACCCAGAAATTCCAAACTCTTTCCCACAGACATGGTGATTTTTATGTTCCCCAATGGCCATTTAAATACAGTGGTTTTGCATTCTGGAGTCTGACAGGCTTTGTCTGAAGTCTCAGTTTCTGTTTCTAGGTGAATAAAATGGAGGTGATAACCTATTCAGTAGGGTTGTTGATTCATTCATGTATTCAGTCATCCACAGATTCAAATTCACATAAAAATTCAACAAATTTTTATGGTGCATCTGCTACGGGCCAGACACGTTCTGAGAGCTGGAGATACAGGGCAGATACAGTCTGTCTTCACCTTCAGGGAGTTTTTAGTCTCGTCGGTGAGTCAGACATGAAATAACCAATTACAAAATTAATCATTTAGAGTTTTTCTTTCCTTATGGTTGTAACAGGTACGATGGAGAAGACGGTATAAAAGGTAGACACAACTTGCCAAAGTTGTTAAGAAGATTAAATAAGATAATGTAAGTAAGTGTTTAGTGCAATGCTTGGTGTAAAGCAGTCAATAAATGATACCTGATATTATTAATGGCTTTTGCATATTTAACAAAACTCAGCATGTCTCACGAATTTGCAGGCCACCTCGCGCAGGGGCTCTGCCAATCTTCCCTGCGTCGTTCCAGTGTCAGCATGCCTGCCGCTGAAGCAGGCACTGCACATGTTTTTAATTCAATACCACACATGACATCTTTAAGGGTTCTTATTCAGCTTTTGCATTTTGAATGGGAAAGGAATGGCATACATACAATATTATTTAGCAGTTTCTTTTTCTCTACCTCTGCCATTTATTAAGCCAGCAAAGCCGTAGGAGGCTGGCCAGCAGGGACCAAAAAGGCTGAGACTGGAACCCTGACTCCATCCAGAACGGCTCTCCTATACCTCTTTCAGCGTCTAAGGACAAGTCAGGGGAAAACAAACCAACAAACGATGACAAAACCCCCTAAATTTCTCCAATTTTTGGCTTGTGTTTTCTCCCAAGTCAAAGAAAAAATTATTTATACCACTTTCCTATTCTAAAACAGAAAAAAAAAAACACAGTATTTTATTTTCTTAGCAGTCAACTTATTATAGTTAGTTCAACCAATGTGTTTTTTATTTGAGCCAAAATGAATCTGTTTTTCAAAGAGCTCTTTATATAGACCTTTATCAGGTAAGAGCCAAAATGTTAGTTGTCTAAATTGTAAAAATATGTGAATACAAAATGCCTGACAGACCCAGACCGAGAGTGTTATTTCTGCACACACGATAAAAAGATTATTCCTGAACTACGGTGTCATTTAGTTTTTGAATCCATACTCACTTCTGCCATTATATTTAAAGTAACATGTTCATGAAAATAGTTGAGATATCAGGAAACATTTTTCCTAGGAAAATGTAGAGAAACCCAACACATATGTATACATGTGCTTGAAAAGTTTCTAAAGTGTGTGGGGTTTTGTTTTGTTTTTCTTTTTAGATTTTATTTATTTATTTGTGGAGCAAGGGGAAGAGAGGGAGAAACAAAGAGAGAAACATAAATGTGTAAGAGATACATTTATTGGTTGCCTGTTGCATGCCCCCAGCTGGGGACCTGGTCGCCAGCCCACGCCTGTGCCCAGGCTGGAATTGAACAGGCAACCTTTTGGTTCACAGGCTGGCACTCGGTCCACTAAGCCACACCAGCCGGGTCAAAAGTGTTTGTTCTTATCAGCATACTCTGAAGCACAGAATCATAACTGAATGAAAAATTAATGATCAACAACCAAGGCAATAACCTACTGAAGTACATGCCTGAGACTTTAACTCTTGTTTCACTTCTAATTAGTTAAGTGACCAATTTTCAATTTACCCAACTGTAAATTAGGGAGTATAACAGAGCCTCTCTCTCCCTTTCCTCTACTAGCACCCCAAAAATCTTATGAACAGATGAGATAATACCAAAAAAGGTTCAACTTCTAGGTAGAAAAGTAATATAAAGTAATAAAATGTTACCATGAGATGCTGTCTTGTTTCATGAAATTCCAAAATCAAAACATGACTTGATGAATCACTAATCTACAATCTACCCCACAGAATGTGCACACGTATGTTTTAAGGCTCAAGCCTGATGAAGCCTGACCTCCTAGCAGCTGTGATGCTGTGAGTTATTGCTAGGAGAAGAAGCAGTCAGACTTCTTGGCTGAACTAGTCCTATTAGACTATTGTAAGTCAGGCAATTCCTCTTGGGCCCAATCTACTCATTTGGCAATGAAAATAACAGTAGGGGCCTGTGTGTCAAAGTGCAGCAGATTTCACTGATGAATTAACACTCGAGAAACATGTGAAAAGCTATGTTAGCAACCAGAATACAAATAAAGTGTTATTATTTGGAAAAATGTGAAAATACTTCAACCAAAAAAAAAAAAAAAAAGAAAATACTTCAACCAATTATGACCTCAGAGACTTCAGTCTTCCTTCCTTATCCTTAAATAATCAACTGACTGCAAAGACAGCTTTTTCAGAAATCTATTACTGAGAATGATCTGATTTTGAATAAAAGTCTTCTGTTCATTTTTTATGAGGTTGTTTTTAGAAACTTGTTTTTTATAAAATAATGTTTAGACATTAATGCAGCCTTTTTCGACCTAGATTTGCCAGCATTAAGCCCTAATGCCTTGAAGCATCCACAGAACATATAAATTAACTTCTCTCCTATGCATCTCCAAGGGTACTGGTATGACCGATCCTTTGAAGAACTAAGAACACAGTCTCCCAAATTCTTTTCTGTGTTCTGTGATTCAGATGAGGAAACCTGGCTGTTGAGAAAGGCTGGCAGAAGTTCCTAAAAGAAAACATTTTATGTCATATATCTACTTTTTCATCTGTTTATATGCACAGAATATGTCAGAGACCTCAACAAGGGTATAATAAGAAAGTCTCTGGACACCTTTCACCAGTATTTATTTACAGAGTACCTCCTATATGTCAAATAAAGTGCTAAGTGCTGGAAACAGCAGTACAAATAGGCAAAAATCTCTGTTCTCATGGGTCTCATGTTCAAGTCAGGAAAGAAAAGACAACAATAAATTAGTAAAAATATATGTTATATGATCATAAGTTCTATGGAGAAAAATTTGATGGTAAGCGCATTGGGTGGGGTGTTAGTATGATTTTAAAAGAGCAGCCAGGATAAGCCTCTTTTGAAAGGTCATCATTGGTTAAGAGCTGGAGGCAGATGCCTGGCTAGGGTACCTTCGAGCATTCCACATACAGGGAATAGCAAGTGCAAAAGTCTTAAAGCAGGAGAGTTTCAAAACAACAGTAACGGTGAGGAGGCTGGTATGACTACAGTGAAACGACTACCTCGGGGAGGCCGGGGGCTGGGGAAAGTAGAGATGTGATTAGACATGTGATGGGAGGCTGGATGGTAAAAGACCTTTAAACCAGAAAGGCCATATATAGGCCATTGTAAGAATTTTAGCCTTTACTCAGAGAGAGACTGAACATGGAGGGTTTTGAGCTATGTGATATGACCTGGCCTGACTTATTTTAAAAGAATGAATCTTCCTATAGTGTTGTGAACAGGCTGAAGAGGAGCAAGGTTGGAACTCAGGAGCTCGGCTTTTAAGACATGGGAGGTTTGAGATGCCTATAAAATACCCCAGTAAAAGGACTGAGCAGAATGTTGAATATACAGATCTAGTGTGTACGGGAGAGATTTGAGATGGAGATAAAATTTGAGAATCAAATGTCAAAACTATGTGGCATTTAAAACTATGAGACTGAATGAGGTCACTTGGGGAGAGAGTATAAACAGAGAAGGGAAGAAGTCCAAAGGTCAGTCTTTGGGGCTCTGTAATATTAATTTCTACCGTCACTTAAATTGTAATGAATGCTGAAAATGGGTTCCAAGTTCTTACTGACATGCATTTGCATATCTTCTTGTATTCAGAAGGTTGTGAGTCAAATCTGTTATTCCTGGCTTTTCATTCAATGGGCTTGGAGCATTTTCTGTGTCACTTCGTACAAGTTCCCACTGTCTCTGTTATGGATTTACAGACTGTAAGAGTTTTTGGGGATCACACAACAATCACACACGAATCTAAGCCTGGAAACTAGGTCTCTCCTGACTCCCAGTCTGAGACTCAAGGCAGTAGGCATCTCCATTCAGAGTTTGTTTGAAAGGGCTTGACAATTGTTCACATGGAGAAAACCAAAACAAAACCGAAAAATAAAATGGGGTAGCAGTACGTATGACACACAGCTGCTAAAGAAGCAAACATATTCTTGGGATTCATTTTAAAAGCGCTACATTTATGGAAATAACACTTCCTGTAGATTAGTTCATATCGTATCTGGAATATTGTATTCATAGATATAATATTTTTAAAGGGAAACAATCTGGAATATATCCAGATGAGGATAACCAGGACAGTGCGATGCCCCCAAAACAGTGATTTAATTTTAAAGTAAAATTTTAAATTCCAAGAATTGTGTAAGAGTTTATCAGGAGCTAAATAACTAAATAAAACAAGGATTACCCTATCATTGAACATGCCCCCAAAGAGGCCAGACAGCCATCTGTCAGGGTGCCACCAAGGCAATTCCAGCATCCAGTGGGGAGCTGAGGAGCTGATCTTTAAGGTATTTCCCACTCCAGAATGTTTTTACTCCAATGCTTTTGAGCTTAGGATCCTTAAACAGCTATATATGGTTGATAATTTTTTTACTATAAAAATGGCAATTTCATATAGTTCAACTTTTAAGTCCAGGTATTCCAGGGTGGCATCCGTCAATGCCACTCACCAACAAGCTGACAGGCAACTATGTGTTCACTTAGAAACCAAGCACTTCAATCACACTCTTCTAGATACTTTGTAGGGTACCCTCCCTGCACATAGGGGTTCACTGAGGAGGCAGGCATTGGCCTTCCCTGCATGGACACAGTTGGAAATGTGGATCTAGTGTGTAGGGAATAGATTGAGCTGGACTTAAAATTTAACAGTTATTATTTAGTATCATAGTTTAGATAATATGCACAAACTCACAGTCTAAAATGTCACACCCTATTTTACAATTCACATTTTCACAATTATTTTAGTTTCCAGGGTTATACTTAGAGTTTTCAACACTGGTTGTTTCAGCAGAGTAAGACAGGTATGACAGTCAGTATCTTTAGACAAAAATCCATAGAACTTATCTCGGTGTGCTTTACATCATTCAGTTATTGTGGGAAGAAAATAAAAAAAGAAATGTAACAATGTAAATAACAATCTACCCAACCTAAAATTTTGTTTCCTAAACAAGCTTTCTTCAAGTTTATATAACAAATACTACTTTCCTATTTGTGTGAAGAACAAATAAAACTTCGGGTCATGACAAAAAGATTTTAATGAACATTACTGTTTATAATGCAAAGAGACAACTAAGCTTCCTACCATATTCCAACACAAGAGCAAAATAAAATAGCTCCACATTAGATCAGACACATACTGGGCACTGTTGCACAAATGGCTAATGCCTTCAAGGGGTTTTACATGGTAACAGCTCATCTGGCATTAAATTATAACAGCCCTAGGGCCCATATATTTGAATTAATGCCACTGCAATGGAAGAAAGGAGTAACAAGTAATACAATGTCACAGCTTAGAAGAGAAGGCAAAGGGCTCACCTGAACTAGTTACAATGCTTTCATGTTTCTTGGGGCAATTAATGTTTCCCCTTTAATTTGCAAGTACCGGACAGAAGGATGGGGAACCCCATTTATTTTCAAGGAATGGAAAAAAACACAAGTCTTTACACATGTTGTTCAGGGAAGGTCATAAGTGAACAACATACTCCTTCCCACCTCTGAATAAATCAGAAGTCAATTTCCTCAATCACCACCTTCTACCTTTACTGGTAGAGGAGGCCTCTGAATCTCCAAGAGGAATCCAAAAAATCCATCTACAACCTTGGTCTGAATTTCAACTGTGAAGGCAAAGTGTTTATTCCAAAACACAAGCCTGACCGTGCTTAATGAGCCTTGGGTAGACAGGAGGGCCCACGGGTCATACCTCCACCGGTGCGTCCACTGATGTTCATGACTCACCTGAGCTGTAGCTGTCAGTAGATGACTGAGAAATGGAACGAGACAGAGAGCGACGTCCAATTTTGGAGGGGCGTTTGTTGAATTCTTGCTTCTGGTCAGCAAACTGGATCTGCTGAGAAAAAGAACGCTAGTTATATAAAGGAAAAGAACCTCCATTTTGAGAGCAACTCAAGGCAGTTGATCTGACTGCACCAGCCCCTATTTGGAATGTTAAGATTCTGGAGAGAAGAATGATTTTTCATTCTTCACCTTCCATCAAATTTAAGTCTTCGATCCACTCTCTGATGACTACATGCTTTTTACAACAAAACTGTGACAAAAAATAAGGAGAATGCGATGTTTTGATTAAAATTAATGTTTAGAAAGTTGAATCATATTTGGAAACCCTTTGTATAGTTTTACCGGAAGCTAAAGCTGGAAAGAATTCTTGAGACAATCTATTCCAGTCTTCACATATCTGGATGAAAAACTGCAAGGTACAGAAAGGTGACTTGCCTTCCAGGTTTTAATATTCCCAGGAAATGGTCTAGTTAATACAATGAAAACAATGTACATGCTCTCCATTCAGACAGAAATTTTCCTGGAACTGCATTCGAACCTGACTGTGCCACTCGTGAGCTCTGTGTGTTGGTTGGGATGCTTCTGTGAGCCTCATTCTTCTCAGAAATACAGCAGAGATAAAAACACCTCGAAAGTTCTGGAGAGAGTTAAATGCAACAAAGTGCAGGCATACTCTGTTCTATTGCACTTCACCGATGTTGCATATTTTGATTGTTTTTTGTTTGTTTTTACAAATTGAAGGCAAGACTCCCCACCAGAAAAAGGATTACAACTCATTTTATTGTGGAGGCCTGGAAACCAACCTGCAGTATCTCTGAGGTGTGCCTGTACGTAAACTGTGTAACAGCAGGACATTCAACAAATCTACTTCCCCACTCCTGCCCCTGCAGTTCACTGTTCTCACAGCTCTTGCAGGTAGTCACTATAATTTTTAAAGATGTATTAATTACCTTTCAGTACTAGTAAGTAAACATTATTTTTAATGTTTGGTATAAAAAACCTAAAAGCTACAAGATTGATCATTTATTAACTATAATATAACAGATGTAGAAGGAATAAGTGAATGGACTGAATATGTATAAACCTCAATACTTGAGACTGCATTTTGGACAATGATCTGATGCCTTTCTTGCATTTTGATCTTTCTCCTACTGTTGCAGGTTCCAGCTGATACTTTATAACATTTTACCAAAGTTAATATCATTTTGACAAATACCATATTTTGCTGTGTATAATTTGCACTTTTTTGCCCAAATTTTTGAGGGAAAAATAAAGATGCCCATTATACATGGGGAGTATACATAAAATTTCTTGTACCTTGTATCTGTTTTTGTGTTTTGTAATTATTTGTTACATAAAATTTCTTGTACTATATGTTCAAAAGTAAATGCTAAAATTCTTTTTTTTTAAAGATTTTATTTGTTTTTAGAGAGAGAGGAATGGAGGAAGAAAGGGAGGGAGAGAAATATCAATGTGTGGTTGCCTCTCATGTGCCCCGCACCGGGGACCCAGCCTGCAGTCCAGGCATGTGCCCTGACCGAACTGGCAACCCTGTGGTTTGCAGGCCAGCGCTCAATCCACTGAGCCACACCAGCCAGGGCAAAAAACAAGTATCTACACATAAAAAAATAAATAATTGAATTAAAAATTTAAAATGAAAGATTTTTTTTCCTGAAAGTTTAGACCAAAAACGTGGGTGCCCACTCTACATGGGAGCACATCACACACGGCAAAATACAGCAACTTCCACCCCCCTCCCCGCCCCTCCATTGAATGTTTGCATAATTCCTTAGATTATTCTGGATCCAAGGTGGCAGGGAGGCGGGAAGTATCGAAGATCTGACAACTGATTCTACCTTTCAAAATAAATAGATGCTCCCTGGCGGGCGGAACATAGATAAAGCACAATGAGAACGAGAGCAGTGACTGATGCTCACTTCCTGCAGTTAGAGGGAACTGGTGAGTCACTTGAGTACTGAGACAAAGGGACCAATGCCAAACTGAATTAGCTCAGCATGTCTTTTAGGGGAATTCATAGCATTTTCTGAGCTGTAACAACAAAGCCTGTGTAGTACTTTAGAGTCTATAAATTATTTTCAGCAACAGGAAAATTCATGGGATTAGCAGCTCTTTGCAAAATGAAAAATGGCAAAACTGATTATTTTGCTCAAGTAGGAATTTGTTCCAAAAAAGAAAAAGTGCCCTTTCTATGCACTCCTTTGGGATATACATGAACTTCCATATACATCTCCTATCACAGAATTTATCACACTGAATCTAACCATCTACCTGTACAAGCTATCAGCTCCATAAAGGCAAGAGCTGTGTATCTTATTCACCCTTAATTTCTAGACACAAATGCCTGACATATGGTAGGCAATCATGTTCTGAAATGAAGTAGCCTATTCTACCTTCACTGTATGTGGCTGAATATTAAGTAAACATGGTAAGTGTTGGCCCAGTCTAAAGTGAAAAGAATTCTTAAGGGCAAAAAAAGTTGGGAAGGGGAAGAAGGTGGGTGTGAAGAGGGGGGTGGGGGACAAAAGTCAAGCTCAAAACTCTGGCTTCCATTTCACCAACCTTGTTCAAGACAATGACTTATCTTTATTCTTTTTTTAGAAGCCCATCTAGGAAAAGGAATATTAATTGACTTTCCAAAGGTCACAATGAGTCACTAACTTTAGCAGTGCCAAAAAGAGTAATATAAAAATAGAGTAACAGATAAACTCTGCCTGAGGAATGTGAACAGCCCCCCTCCCACCTACACACCACTAGAGGGGGCCCGTCACTCCACTTCTCTAGGATGGGGGTGGGTGGGTTCACATACATTTTCTCCAATGACACAAAACCATGTAGCTATTTAGCTGCATCGTCATCATCTCACATCAGTTTCCCCAAGCTGAGCTCCATTCTCTATGGTCTTCTCCAGTTACAGTTATGCCTTCCACTCAGGTCAAATGTAGGCCGCCTTTTGGCACTAAAGAAGACTATGTAGGCTTTCTCCACTCAGAGACATAGGGTTCTAAATTTTACTTGTTAGACACTGAACTCCAGTTTCTTTAGAACAAAAGACTATTAGACAGAGACTAACCACTTAGGTAGATGTTATACAATTCTCCAGAGAAATGTTTATCTTTTACTGACAAGCAGAACACACATTTTAAGTAGGTCATCCCTGGAGCTCACCTGCCCTCAGTAATTAAATGTTATTACATTCCTCACTCAACAGTTCACCTAGTAACACAGTAACGAGCATACTTACCCTGGTTGGGGTACTTCTGTAGATTTTACCCCTAATTTTCCTATGTCTGAAATCAAAGAGTCCTTTAAGGTAATCCCCATTTTTTCATTTCAGAGAGAACCGCCTAATTCCAAGAGGCATCAAGGCACGGGAGGGGCAGAGACTGTTAGTAAAGGGGCAGCTCACCTCATGCCAGAAGGAGGGATGAAAGCAGGAAAGGAGGGGAAAAGCGCCTGGCCTTTCACATCAATGGCTATCGCAGCAGCAAGACCGGTAAACAAGAGCTTAGCCTCACCTGGGCTTTAATCCCAGAGTTGCCACTGACAATGTATTTCTTCTTGTTGCTCAGCATAGTGACATTACCAGCCCTACTGCCACCACCTCTGCGGTCCAGGGACCCTTGTGGGTAGGCCTTTAAACTTTCTGCATCAGCAATTCTGTTGGCTCTGGTTCACTCTTTTTTTTTTTTTTTTTTTTGGTTGGGGGGTGGGGTGCTATCCTTCCCTGGACTCCCTGAAACTGCTCGACAACCCCTCCAGCAGTTGAACCCAGTTTAATAAGGCATTTCTGTTGGTGGCTCATCAGCCATTCCTAATTCTGACGGCTGTTTTGCTTTTATTTTATTTTTTCCCTAAACACCTAATTACATGGACCCTCTGACCTCTAAACCTTAACAAGTCCCTCCACAAGGCCCAACTTGCACATGAATAACAACGGTGTACTTATATAACCAGGGCACCTTTTTGCCTGCTATAATTACCTTGTTAATTAGGTTCCTTTTTAACCTTACCTCCTCCGTTTCCATTTCAGATGATTTTTGTTAACCTAGTCTCATCAGAAAAAAAAATTAACCACAGGCCATTAAAATGATGAGGGAATTTATTAAGATGGTGAGGAAAAACACAGTGCAAAGCCCTCGGGCAGCCCTACCACGCACTGTGTCCTGGGGTTAGTCAGACAGGAGACAGGTGCTATACACTTAATTGTGCATCTTTTATACAGGTTTTGACATTTGATTTCTAGTCCCACCTCAAGATTGTTGCTGATTAGGTGCTGAATGACTATATTTGTTCTTTCAAAAAAGTTTTTCACAAACTGTGTTTTGTGGAAGGCATGACTACGAAGGGGAGTTTTCGATTGCCTCCAAGTCCCCCAGGATCATGATGACCTTGTTACATATCAAACAGAGTAAAATGAAAAGGCAGAGAATCACATCATTTATTTGTTGATTTCTGAAAGGGGGCCAGTGAATAGGAAATCTGTATTCAACTGTAATTTATAGAGACAGGGTAGGAACATGATTTGAATTCTTCCTAAAAAAAAAAAAAAAAGAGAGAGAGAATGAAAGAGAAACTGCTTGTTGAGCAGAAGAAAGAACATAAAATGGTAGATTCTTTTTTTTAGAATAATCTTTATTTTGAGAGAAAAGGTCTCTGGAAGAACAGAATAAGAGGTGGAGAACTAATATTTGTTAAATGCCTACACACAGCCCTGTGTATGCCACTTCTATTAATCAGCATAAGAATCTCAAAATCTAGGTATTATCATCCCCATTTGACGAATCAGTAAAGTGCCGCTTTTCGAGAACAAATCATTTGCCTAAGGTCTCAGAGTATGTAAATGATGGGACTAGCATGCAGGAGCCTGTGTTCATGTCAGGGCTGACGCTCTCCCCACCGTCCCACACCTAATGATGCGCATCAGAAGGCCAAAAACTCCCCTGGTCCTAATCTTGGGTGCATTAGTCCTCCTTCATTCTTAATTTAATTACTCCTTACATTTACTTTCTTATCAGATTGGGTCTCAGAAATGACATCATCCCAGATGATCTTAGAGCTCTGACCAAATCACAATTCTGAAATGGCTAATCATGTAAGACATTTAAATGGAACAGCCCTTTAATTGGCAACTCTGTCCAATGACACCACCAGAAATTAAAACGAATTAATTGAATTCAATTACTGATGTTTACCATCACCCATGACAATACTGATCCTTTACTCAGAATTTCAAGAAATGAGATAGACTGATATTTTTCTGCTTGCTTGCTGAATCTCTGAACTTCTGCTCGTGATAACCAAGGATGTTCACCCTAGACACTCTCAGATGGTTCCTCAGTTTCCTCACTCAGGTGAAAAGGAATTCTTTGGTCCAGTGGCTTAAGTCACTAGACTCGCACCAAAGGGTGCTGCAGATCTATACAAAACACAACCACAAGACATTTTAGGGTATCGTTACAGACAGGAAAAGCCTTACCACTTAATGAGTTTATCTAACAAAGTAGTTCTCAAACTTGAGGTGCTTCAAAATCCCCTGGAAGCCCTACTAGAACACATTGCTGGATCCCACTCTGAGTTTCTGATTTAGTAAATCTGAGGGGGAGGGCCCAAGACGTTGCATTTTAACAAGTTGCCAGGTGATGCTGATGCTGCTGGTTTGGGGACCACACTTTGAGAACCACGGCTCTAACACAGGCTCCCAGCCTGAATAAAGCAGGCCTACTTCTCTTGACTCTCTCCTTAGCCAACCATTTGATCCTATCGGTGGTTACACCAGGGAGGCATATTCAAAGGCAGAAAAGAAAAGGTCATTTGACAGGTCAGACATTAGAATGAAGTGACCCTTCATAACCAACTGGGTCTAATTCTGATTTCCACGGCATAAAGCTATCAAAAATAGATGTTTAATGCCTTAAGAAAAATAGAACTTCTGTGGAAGATAAAAGATCTGTTTAACCTAAAGAAGATCAATCAGGCCAAAGAAAACAATTCATTTTCAAATACATGAAGGATGATGACCAGAGATCTTCTCTCTGTATCTCCATTCCTTAACATTTCCAGCACTTAACATCTATAATCCTCATCTGAAAATTGGGAACAATAACATCTACTTTGCTTATCTCAAATGTGTGCTCAGAAATAAAATAATGTATCTGAGAGGGTTGTGAAGACTCCACAACACACAGTATAAAATATTAACCTTTCAGTTTTTTTAGGTCAAAAGTTCTTTAGCTAGAGCCGTAGATGTCTAGATTCCCTGCCCCCTTCCCTGGCCAAAATGCAACATTTTGTGTGTGTATATTTTCCTGGGAGAGGCCCATAGTTTTCATCAGTTTTTCAAATAGGTCTCTGCTTTAAATGTCAATCCTGTTTAAATGTCAATCCTGACCCAGAGTTAATAGCCAAACTATCTCTACCACTACTTACCAGATACTTTAAAGGTGTCTGTCTCACTTACAAGTAGATATGGTTCAAGGATTCTTAGAGACATTTCTCCCTTCCAAGCCAAATGAGCTGCTAAAACAAATTCTTTACCTATAAAAGGGATTACTTTTTGCCAAAAGATCAGGTAACCAGCTGGCTGAGTACTCAAGAAAGATTTCCTACGGAAAAGTACCACGAACTACACAGCCTGGGTGGGAGGAGGAAATATTAAAATGTAGAATCTTAAAAAAAAGATCACTGCTGATCTCCATGCAACATTAAAGGAGGTATTTCACCTACTAAGAGGGACTGAAGATTTCTCAAGGGAAGTAAAAACATATTTATAAGAAAAAATCTTTAAAGGATGTGTTCTCCAACCTTTTAGCAGTAAAGCTGCCTGAACAAGCCTTAGAAAATCCTTCACATAAAAACAGCTGAGTAGCAGAGGCTCCAGCAGAAGTCTTCCGTGACTGATGGAATTTAACTGAAGGTCTACCTTGTCAATTCTCAAGACTGGGGTTCTTCAAACTTCGTCCCGAATTATTTCCCTGCTGGGAATCGGAGATGTGAGTACTGTCAGCTGCTGTCTGGTCTTTTGAGTCCTGTCCTTTGAGGGGTACTAAGGCCCCTTTTTGATGGTTAATGTAAAGGGAGGTGTTATAATGCACTTTCTCTGCTAAATTTTCCTCTGAAAGAAGGTTTGAGAGCCTTGTCATACTTCTTTTGGAGGCTAGGATATTCTCAGTGGAAGTTTCATTACATCGATATATAAACTGGAGCATGAGTCTGACATTTGTTAAAGCTTTCTTAAACTGAAATTTCTGCCCAACATGGGAGCTGGCTCCAGGGTTTTCCCTCAGGGATTCAAAGGCACGCTGACATTTCACAGGTGAAATCTATAGGCAATATACCAGAGGGTGTTCAGGGGTTCACTTTGCTGGCTAAGTGGACATTGGTGGCAGCTTAATGCGACATTTCCAGACCAGGTCAGAAACTAATGATTTATGCAGTGTGTGAAAGAAAGCCTCAAGAGGTTAAGTCTTTTGGCAAGGAAATACAGCAGATGAAAAAAATGAATCATTGAAGATAAGCCCCTCCCAAATTCTTTCTTGTTGTTTTTGTTTAAAACAAACCTACTGATCAAAGGTATTTTTCTAGTTTTTGAGAGAGAATGACCAAGAAATCACTAAATGAGAGATACTGTACTGAAAACAGAGCAGACCTGTGCTTTAAAGAATGTTTTCTAAAGGCTGGGAAGTCCTAAGTCAAATCCCTTAAGTAACAGTTGCACTAACTCCTTTAGGGCAGTTTCCTTGTTCACAAAAATAAAAAGAAGATTAGTAGGTAAAAGTTCGGCAGGAGCGCCTCTTGAAGATGTCCTTAGCAGGTAAGATGGTGAGGACTGTTACAAGACCAAGAGTTACTATAAAAACTTGCATTGATTCTGAGTTGACACAGATATTCTGTGGAATTCTCCTGTAATACTCCTTTAGGGAAGTACCAAAGTTCAGCATCTTAATGTGGTCCCTCCCCATCCCCTAAGAAAACCAGATTTCTTGCTACCCTTTCATGTTATCAGTGAGTAGCTGGAGATTAAAAAACCAAACTAGAATTATTATATGAATTCTTTCCATTAATTCTAAAGCACTACATTATTTGAAATAAGCCTGTGGATGGGTAGGATTTCTTTCTATCAAATGTTTTAAAGCTGAGCTCAAGATTCTGAAAAGAAGTTTTCAAAAACAACAATGGCAATAACCTAAGAAAAAGAATAAACAATAGTTGTAACAATGAGAGTTGAAATATGGGCTCCTCAGTTGGGCCTTTGTTAGACTTACTATATATTCAATTGCACTGATGGTTATTTATTTAAGTCCATAATTTCATGCATGTATGTACATGTATAAACCACATATGTATAAAACACAAGACAGCACAGACTGTAAGAAATCAGTCTAAACCTACAAGAAACCACAGTTAGGAACATAAGGATGGTGGTTGTTTTCATTTATTTTTAAATACATTTTCTTTTTCTTTTTTAATCTTCACCCAAAGATACGGTCATTGATTAGAGAGAAAGGAAGTGGGGGAGTGAGGAAGAGTCATCGACGTGAGAGAGAAACACCAATTGGCCACCTCCCACATGCGCCCCGCCAGGAATCAAACTGGCAACCCAGGTATGCATCCTGACTGGGGATCCAACTCAAAACTTTTTGGTGTACAAGATGATGGTCAAAAAAACTGAGCTACCCAGCCAGGCCTGGCTGCTGTTTTTTAAATCAAAGGTGACAGCGAATGTAAAATATTAAGTTTTAGGTGGTAGTTCTTAGCAACAAATAATTCCTTCTTACCATTATATTAAAAACCTTTATCAGGCAAATATGATGTTTTGAAGAATGGTACTAAAGGAGCCATAGTTCCTACCTTTTAGAAATATACATATAAAGAATATTTGGGGAAATGTTTTGACTGGAGAGGGAAAAATATGGGCAGGTAGGGGAGAAATGTCTTAAATCTTTTCAGAGACTTGAGAGAGCACCATTTTGGGGAGTTCTGGGGCCACCCCCGTCCCCCACTTACAGAGACACTTCAAAGATATTGTGGGTTCTATTTAAAGCAGCGATTTTCAAAATGTGTGCTGTAAGAATTTTTCTGTAATTTTTTTATTTATTGATTTTTAGAGAGAAAGGAAGAGCGAGAGAAACATCGATTTGTTATTCCATTTATTTGTGCATCCTGATTCTTCTATGTGCCCTGACCAGGGATAGAACCCACAACCTTGGCATAATGGGACGATGCTCTAACCAACTAAGCTACCCAGCCAGGGCTTGTAAGAATTTTTAAACATGATATCTGATTATTTAGTCAGAGGCACTGACCTCTTTTCCCTTAGACTGTCAAATTTTAAAATGACAACAGCCCTGGCTGGTGTGGCTCAATGGATTGAGCTCCGGCATGCAAACCAAAGGGTCACTGGTTTAATTCCTAGTCAGGGCACATGCCTGGGTTGCAGGCCAAGTCCCCAACAAGGGGCACATGAGGGGCAACCACCCATTGATGTTTCTCTCCCTCTCTTTCCCCCTCTCTTCCCCTCTAAGAAGTAAAACAAAAATCTTTTTTAAAAAAATGACAACAGCCAACACAACAATAGCCATCTGGTGTGAATGAATCAAAATTATACCTATTTTTTGTCAGATCGGTAAAAAATGTATTTTTGGTGTGCTGCAGAATTTTAGTAATTACTTTATGTGTGTCATGAGATGAAAATGGTTGAAAATCGCTGGTCGAGACCACTGCAATGAAGCAAGAATTGCAGTAAGGCAAGTCCTGCTCTTTTTGCTGGTGCAGGGTTCTTGCTTTCAGTTGGTAAAAATGCAACATTTGTGAAACACAATGAAGTGAGGTTTGCCTGCATTCTTTTTTTTTTCATCCACATGAGAAACAAACAAAGCATCGTCTTGTAAATCAAATGCAAAGCAATCCACAGGATAAGAAGCTGACTCTGACCAGGCAGCTCTCAGACCTTCCCCAGCTGCCCCAACTTGTAATTAAGAAACAGGGGCAATCCAAGACATAGAAAATAATCAGAAATTAGAGTAGCAACTTTCCCCCAACCACAGGTCTTCGTAGGAATTTCTCATAGATGATCCCTGTCACCCGTCAGGCTGGTGGCCTCATTACTGAGAAACAGAAGGAAAAGCAAAGTGACGGAAGAACTCACCATCCACTCAGGCATGTGAAAAGCTGAGGTGCCCTCATTACCGTCCCACTTCTCCATAGTGCAGGCTTGGGGAATATATATCCTGAAGCAAAAGGGAAAGCTGGTTTGGAAATGCCGGGGCTTTCTGAGCGCCCTGAAGCAGAACCTAACCTAGTGATTCAGAGGCTCACAATGTCTAGCAGAAGCTGTATCCCCTTTCACAGACTTCCTATTCAAATCAAGATCATTCTCTGCCTACCTAGTCTCTTACTGGTTAGCTTCAAAGCTTCTGTTTCTGATTCAAAATCAGAGCTGATGCAAGGTTCTGCACCCAGGCTGAACTTCCTACAGGGCACTCACTCTTTAACGCTACCCACACTACCCCCAGCTCCCCAGCGGGGACTTTCTACAGCAACAGTCAGGCTTTCTCCCTTTCCCAGAGAGTGTAAGGCGCTTGTTGATTTTCTCCAGCCCCTCAGGACACGTCACTGCAGGTGCTGATACCAAAATCAATAAGGATCGAGGTCAAGAAGGCACTCCCATTTCTCAAGAGTTGCTTGATCAGTACAGTAAATAGGCGTTTCCTTAATATCAAGAGTTCCTTGTGGCTTTCAAGTTTAAACAGCTATGCAGAAGCTCCCTGTCTGCTCACACCAGGGGCTTGGCACCAAACTCAGGCATATCTCAGGTTAAATTCTTATTGCACGGGAGATTCAGATGGAGCCAGGGAAGATCTCTTGCAAAATCCGAGCTTATTAGAGGCTCTTTAAGAAAGTGTTAGGACTACAACTCCCTCTGCTGGCTCCCTGTGCTATGTACATGAAGGTCTAAGGCTTTCAGCTGCATCAATAGCATGGGCGCCAACTGTGAATTAGCTGCTTCCCTAGGGCTAGTCAGGAGCTAGCACGGTGAAAGTTTAGAGGGAGCCAGGGTTTTGGGTCAAGACGGGTGCTGCCTCAGAGTCCCCATCCAATGCCGGTTTTTACTCACGGGTCTGGTTTCAGGAAGAAACAGGATGCCAACACACTAGCTGTATACACTGTAACCTGAAGGGCCCTCAGAAGCAGTTTCCTCTTTACGCCATACCAGCTCTCTGCTCTGCATATTTCAGATGTTTGGAAAGAAGACAAAACTGGGAAAAAGGTGACCTAACCTATTTTACCTTCTTATTCATCCCAATAAAAGTACCACAGATTTCAGGCATGAAAGAAGCCCAACAAGACATGCCTGCTTTAGTTCTCTTAAAGAATCAAGGACTCTTTAATAGTCAGTTCCCATCACAGAGGATTGTTTCTCTGGAGCTGACAGTCATAATATTATAGTTCGAATTACAGATTTATTGCACTGTAGGGCTTTCACTGGTTAAGAAGACGGTCCTTTGGATGTGGAGAGGAGAGAAGAGGAAGGTAATGTCTACGTGAACAGGTATTGTGAGATGCCAGAGAGCAGAATTCAAATGGCTGACCTGGAGGTACGGACTAGAAAGAAGGGCAAGTGAAAACAGAAGGGGACTGTGGGCCAGGTGAATGCAGAGGTGTCGAAGGATTAGAGATCACAGGGCAGGTGGGGATCGAATGCAATAAGAATAAGGAACAGCAGAGGTGGATGTAAAAGAAGTTGTGGTCATACAGGAGCCAAGGAGTGAAGCAATTTGAGTGGTAAGATACAGAGAGTTGGTGAAATGCAGGAGCAAGAAGGCCCCTCTGAAGACAGGGTGTCAATTTTGATAAAAAGCCTTAGCTCTAAACAACCTCCAGTTACTGTCCTCTGGTCTTCCTTTTAATACAAAGTTAATAAAATGAGAAGTTAAATCTGCTGCCTAAATTTCCCATGATAGCTTTCATCTGTGTTTTAAATGCAACATATCTAAAACCAAAATGATTGCTCGATCTTTACTTTCCTTCACCCTCCAAACAAGCTTTCTTCCCTCACTTTTCTGCCTCTGTTCCCTGTCAACCAGATATAAAACCTCAGTCATCTTTGATTTCACCCTTGTCCCCAGAACAATCAGTTGCCAGTTATTTTTGAGCCCTCCTTCACCAAGCCTCTCATCTATCCCTACCTGTCCATTTTCACTGCCTCTTAAAAACCCTCTATAAATCCTTTCCAGGAGGATCTTCCACTGCATATCCCTGTATAGCCTCTTATCTGCAGGTCAGCTGCATTATCTGCTATTTCCTGAACGTGAAGACTGCAGAGCATGGCAGCAAAGGGCACTAGTTTTGGAGTGAAATAGACCTGGGTTGGAAACCTGGCTTTGCCACTTACCCTCTCCATCCCTCCCTCCCGTCTTCCAATCGGTACGGTGGAAATAATCATAGCCGTCTCACAGGACTGAAGCAAGGATTCTGAAAGTGGGCACACACCAAGTACTTAATAAATGGGAGCTCTTACTTATGTCATTATTATGTTGTCCTTTCTCACCTCAACGCCCTTTGCTCAGGCCCTTTTCTCAACCTGAAATGCATTCATTCTGCCTTTTCTTCTGTCATCTTTACTTACTCAAATTCCTCAAGGTTCGGCTCAAATGATACTTCTGCCATGGAATCTAGCCTAAAAAGGAATCTCCCTTTCCTCTAATATTATTCTTTGGTCATGCCACTATCTTCACACTCCTCATATTATTTTTACTCTGTACACGTGTTGTTGCTGGTTAGACTCCAGGATCTTCAGGGCTGAGCCAGCTCTGATTTGCCTGCAGTGCCTGGCATATAGTAAGGGCTTGTCAAATTTTTTATGTTGTATGTATACCTTATAGCATTCTGGGGGTAAGTTGCTGAACATGTTATTATTGATTATATAATATATTAATCAATGTGTTTGATATATTTATGTCCATTTCACAGAATATGAAACATTATTTTATATGTCCAGGTTATATAGTTGTATTATTGGCCACAGCTATAACTTACTTGTGGTGAGTCCTTACTAGTATTTTAATCCTTAATTACAATATTATCTCTGCAGAAATATATAATCCACTTGCCAACTTTCCATTGCTTGATCTGCATCAATTATTATCCATTATGACCTGCATCATACAGAAGCTTTTAAGAACAAATTGAGGGCAAAAGACTATTTTACTGCCAGAGTGAAACCCAACCCTTAAAATACTTCAGGGATAGCAAATTACTAGATTATTGGTGCTCCTATTAATGTTTTCTACATAATCATTTATTAAATAACTGGAAGATGACTATGCTCATGGTAGTGTTACAACATGGAAGAAAACTGACTTTAAGGAAACCAAGATTGTGAATAAAAGAATAAACACGTGTAAAATATATCACTCTGAGGCCCTGGCAGGGTGGACTCAGTTGGTAAGAGCATCACTCTGACAAACCAAGGTTGCAGGTTTGATGTATAAATAAGTGGAACAACAAATTGATGTTTCTCTCTCTCTCTATATATATATATTTTTTCTCTATATATATTCTCTCTATATATTCTCTCTATATATGTATATATATATAGAGAGATATCTATATCTATTTCTACAGATATATATAGTCAATTTTTAAAATTAAAAAAAAAAACATCACTTTGGCAAGCTAAACCAAATGGCATTTCAGTTGTGATGTATTTTTTGTTTTTGGTGCAGGTTATAACTAAAACAGACTTCATCTGAAACTGCAGCCTCACCGCACCTTTCTGTAACGAAAGAAAATGGCAGCTCTTTGCCGCTATGCTGTGCCATCTTCACCTCTCTGAAATAAAAATAAAAACAGCAGTTATCACAGAACTGAAAGTCTAGTAACTGAGTAGGACTGGGTAAGGCCTAAGGTATGGGGCGTAAGTGCTCGTTATGATCTTTTTCCCATCGAATTTCATTTTACCGCCATGTGCCTCGGAAGGTACCAGGACAGGAGTGACACCACTGCACCCGAGTATCTAAGTAATCACCCGTAGCATCTAGGAGAGGAGTCTGCAACTTCAAAAAAGTTATACAAACTGCACCCAGTCTTGTCCTTTACAAAATTTGACCAATGTGTATACAGCTTAACAGAATCACATTTTAACTCCAAGAACCATTTAAAGTTCCATGCGCCAGTTATGTTCCTATCAGGGGTAATCTGATAGCAGCTTCATTGTTAATGAAGACAAGCCAGACTTGTCAGAGAGGGTATATGCTTGGTGCCGGAGGGGAAAAGGGCAAGCAGTTAATATTTCCAGGGGTCAAAGTCAAAAAGAACCAGGCACTGGTAAAGAAGTAAGTATAATAGCAGGACAGTTTCAAGCAAGAAGTGACAAATCTTCAACCTAGAGAGTCATAAGGCACAGGGCAAAGAACGTAAGAATGTGACCCCATCCTCTATTTCTGCCTTGCTGATAAAGGTTTTATTAGACTTTGGCAAGTCACCTAATTACTCTCTTCTTCAATGTGCTTGCTACAAATGAGGGGAAATGGGGAAGGTGGACTGGGGAAGGTCAGAACTGGTTCCTTCCAGTGCTGACATTCAGTATTTCTAATCCATCTGGTTTCTCTGAGGCCATAAGAAAAAGCAACAACTACTCCTTAGTCATCCAAGTTACAGCTTATCGTGGAGGCTAAGGTTCCTAACCATCTGAGTTCAAAGTTCCACCTGGTCAGTTATGAGGCTGGCTGGAATTGCTAGGGCTCAGATCTTCCTTGCCCCTTCACACTTGAAAACCAATGCTACCAGAGTGACTGGAAGTAAGGCATCCCCCTACCCCACACCTAAATGTCAGGCATCCTACCTGTCAGTTCCTCAATGGTCTTAAGTCTCATATCGCACAGGTATTTCAGACTCCACACGGAGGCATCGTCATTACTGGTAAAGACCACAGACTTAAGAGTTGGATGGCCTTGGGTTTAAAGGCCTGGGTTTCAAGTGCTCCGTCACTTACTACCTATGTATCTTTGAGTAACCTATGCAAATTTTTAAGCCTTTGTGTTCTCATCTGTAAAACAAGATAACAACACCTTCCTCACTTTGACGCTATAAAGATTAAATAGTACGTACAAATACATGGAAAGCACTTCGCATAGTGCCAGGAAGCTGTTTTGTATGAAACCAGACACGGCAGAGCGGTACCAGGCAGCCCAGTTTGAAATCTTGACTCACCACTTACTGTGTAACCTCAGGCAAATTACTTATCCTCCTTGTGCTTCAGTTTTCTCAACCGTAAAGAGGATATTAAGAATATCTGCGGGGGGGTGGGGGAGAGGGTAGGATGGGTGGAGGAGGGCAAAGGGGGAAAATTAGGACAACTATAATAGAATAACAATAAAAAAGACTTAATTAATAAAAAAAGAGTATCTACCCCTTCAGGGGGAACACTCTGTAAAGTACATGATTTTCTAACCACTATAATGTACACTTAAAACTAATACAAAATAATACTGAATGTAAACTCTAATTGAAAAAAATTAATAAAAATAAAAAGCAAAAATTTTAATATATTTTAATAATGTAAATAATATCTAACTTCATTAACAAAAACTTTAAAAAAAGAGTATCTACCCTTACAGGATTGCTGAGAGGATCAAATAAATTAATACATATAATGCACTTAGAACAGTGCCTGGAACATGCCAGCGCTACTTACTCTTACTATTAATAAACATAACAGGTACAGCCCCCAACACACCCAAATCCACCTTCTCTTCTTAAACATGGTGAATTCATTCAATCAAACCACAAGTACTGCCTGGGTGTCTACCATGCACCAGGCAGCAAAGAAAGACAGTCCGTGACCTCAGAGAGCTTAGAGTCTAGGGAGGAATGCAGGCAACTGAATAAGTAATGACAAGAAAAAAGGGAAAATGACAAGGCAAGCGCAGGTGCTGCGGGACTACGAGGCAATCACGTGTACTGGGAGTGTGGCATCAGAGAAGTCCCGTTTAAGCTGAAGGGTAAAGGAGGAGTAGAGGGTCCTGGGTATGTACCTGTGAGGAGGAGGGCTGAGAAGTCTCTTCCAAACAGAAGAACGTGGACTCCATACCATCTCTTGCAACCTGTCCTTTCTTCTTCTTACCAGCTGTCTAAAGCCTAACCATCATCATATCCATCTAAATCAGTGCTTCTTAGACTTGAAATGTGCCTGCAAATTATTTGGAGATCTTGTTAAAATGCTGGTTTTGATTTTACTAAGTCTGGAATAAGTCCCAAGATCTTATAGTTTTAAGAGCTCTCAAGATGATGCCAACACCACTGGGACTGTCCTTTGACAGGGCCCCAGACAGTTCCATCCCTGGAAAGCCTAATTCAGTTCATTAAATTAACCTATTTTTATGTGATTATCACCAGCACAACCATTTTCAATCCTGACCACATCACTTCCCTGCTCACAGTGCCTGAATAGCTCCCCACCATCTTCCAAATAAAATCCAAACTCCTTAGCATGACCCTTCCTCATGACTTAGCCTCTGCATATCTCCTAAGCCTCTGCTCTCTGATTCCCCCACATCTTCTGAGACACACACACACACACACACACACACACACACACACGCACGCACTTTCAAAATTTACCTCATCTGTAATTTTTGTAAGTGCATATTTCCACCTCCTGGTTTAGGTTAAGAATCAATTCTGTGAGTTACTGAGAAATCCCCTAGACTTGTCCCTACCATAGCACATATCAGTTTTGACAATATAATTGATCATCTGTCTATTTCCACACTAGAACTTTAAACTGTTTGAGGGCAGAGATTATGTGTCTTATTCCTGCATTTCAAGTGCCTAATACATAGTAAATAGCCAATGAATATGAGAGGAGGGAAAGATGACATAAAGAATAGCTAGCTCAGAGTAAAGCCCAAAATAAATAAAATATAGGACAATCATCTGAAGGGTAAAGGAAGGAAAAGGGATTTAGATATGAATAAGAACTAACAAAACCATAAATAGAAACATCACTATTAACAAAAGTATACCTAGTACAGCTATATGTATGTCCTTGCCACTCACTAATCCAATTACTGTTCCTCAGGTAAACAATTAAGCAATATAGAGACTACAGTACACTAAAGCAGGTACCAAGTCTACCACCTTTTCCACTCCCTGTTAAGTCCCTTAGAATCTGGGAGTGGAGTGTGGACTTGAACCCTCAGTTTTCCTGACACAGTTAAATAGAAATCTACTTAGGTCAGAGTTCAATTTGCTACACAGTTAGTACCTATAGCTAAAACTGTCCTAAAAGAGAAGTCAAGCTTAAACTTGGAAACCTCCTCTTGAACTTGAAAACAACCAGAGTAAGAGTGAGAAGCAATATGCATTCAGGGCCCTCAATTTTATCACAGAGTAGGGGTTGGCAGGGGAGGATGGGGCAATACAGGGTAAAATAATGAAGCATAAATCTATCAAATAAATGTAGGATGTGCACTTCTCACTATATTCTTTTTTTAAAATTATAAAAGATTTTATTTATGTATTTTTAGAGAGGGGGGAAGGGAGGAAAAAAGAGGGAGAGAAATATCAATGTGTGGTTGCCTCTCATGCACCCCCAACTGGGGTCCTGGCCCACAACTCAGGCATGTGCCCTGACTGGGAATTGAACCAGCAACCCTTTGGTTTGCAGGCCGACATTCAATCCACTGAGCCACACCAACCAGGGCCTCTTTTCTTAAAAATAAACTTTTTATTGAAGCATAGCTTATCTACAAAAAAAGTACACCGATCATAAAGTTATAATTTGAGGGTGGGTGGAGATGGAAGAAGGTGGGGGGGTATAAATGGTGAAAAATACAATAAAAAATAAGTAAATAGAAAAAAGTTAAAATTCGACAAAATTTTGAAAGCATACCTATGTAACTGCTTACCGAGAGGAGGAAATGGAACATTACCAGCACCCTAGGGCCTGCCCTCTCAGTTATCACCCTCAACTGGCCAGTTCTGTCTGTTTTCGAACCTGACATAAATGGCATAAAAGATGCACTCAAGTGCCCGTGTGTTTTTCCAGCTCAGTATGTTTCTGTTATTCAAGTTACACTAAGTGCAATAAGCTGCACTTAGCAATTCACTTATTTTTATTGCTGGAAAGCATCCTACTGCATGGATATTCATAATTTATTGAACACATTCCCCTGTTGAAAGTTGTTTTCAGTTTGGGGGCCATGAAAAACATTATCGCTGTGAACATTCTTGTGTATGTTGTGCTCATGAAAATGAACATGTTTCTGTTACGTATGTATCAAGGAGTGGACTTGCTGGGTGATAGGGTATGCAATGTTCAGTTAGGTACTATCAAGCAAATTTCCAAAGTACTTGTACTAATTTATATTCCTACTGGCGGAATATCAGTGTTCCGGTTACTTTATATCCTTGCCAGTGCTTGGTGTTGTTCCTCTTTTTACATTTTACCAAATAACTCATGGCTGAATGAAGCTTATCTAAGCCACGCATTGTCTCTATAAAGCTTATCACAGTCATTTTTGTGCTTAGGAAAACTAGGCATCACTTCAGCTCTACATTGGAGCCACATTTTAAACAATGAAACCCCTAAAAAAAAAAGCACAAAAAGGCAAAAAACATGGCACTAAGTAGACCATGAAAGAACACTTGGATGAGAGAGCTCACACAGGAAGGCAGAGCATTGCCTTGTTTGACCTCGGCAGGGAATATACATGTCCCGTGAGTCAAATTTCTGCCACTGTGCACATGTCCATGAATGCCCACTAAAATGAAGAAACAACCACAAGTATTAATAGTGGGATTATAAATAAATTTTACAGAGTAGGCAAATTTGCAAATATAAAATCTAAGAATACTGGGGATCAGCTGTGCTGTTGATCACTTGATCGGAATGATTTCAAGACAAATTTGCTCTGATTTTAAAGGTTATGAGCTAATTCTTGCCTACAGATGCTGTAAATATCTTCTGAGGTCCATAAATTTACAAGGTAAAGATGGTCTCGTCAAAATCTTCTGCCAAGTCTAGCAGTGACAAAGACTGCGGAAGAGAACTCATTCATCTTAAAGCAGTGCCGATACTGTAGTGTCAACAGGAGTCTACTCCTGGTTGTAAGAGGTCTTACACAATGAAGATTTTTAAAAGGCCGTATTCAGACACGCAAGACTACCACTACCAAATAGCCACACCTATGCTTGAGCTGCTCTGCTGCTGAAAACCACCCAGGCACGCAGAAAGGTCAATACAACCTGATAATTCTGCCATGTTCCCCTACTCAGTCATTTCTCATCTCCATATCAGTTGTCAAATATTCTCTGCTCTTCTCAAATGCACATCTACCCTTTACACTCAGTACATTGCTTGTACTCCTTTTTCACAGAGGAAACAAAAACCATTAAGTGGAAAAATGTTTTTCAACTTGACACCAAAGCCTACAACCTTATCCTATCTCCCTCCTGTTTTATCCATTTAGCTACCCTATGTCTTTTGATTGGAGCATTTAAGCCATTTACATTTACAGTGATTATTGATAGATATGTATTTATTACCATTTTATCATTTTTAACTATGCTCCTCCTCCTCTGTCTTCTTCAGGCAAGCCCTTTAGCGCTTGTTGTAATACTGGTTTGGTGGTAACAAACCCCTTTAGCTTTTTCTTGTCTGGGAAGCTCTTTAGTTCTCCTTCAATTTTATTTTTTTTAATATTTTATTTATTTATTTTTAGATAGAGGGTAAGGGAGGGAGAGAAACATCAATGTACAAGATAAACATCAATTGGTTGCCCCTTGCACACCCCCAACATGGGACCTGAGCTGCAACATAGGCATGTACCCTAAGAATTGAACCGGTGACATTTTGGTTTGCAGGATGATGCCCAACCCACTGAGCCACACCTGTCAGGGCTCTCCTTCAATTTTAAATGATAGCCTTACTGGGAAAAGCAGCCTTGGTTGTAGGTCCTTGCTTTTCATCACTTTGAATATTTCATGCCATTCCCTTTTGACCTGAAATGTTTCTGTTGGGAAATCAGCTGACAGTTTTACGGGAGCTCCCTTGTAGGTACAGGTACCAAACTGCCTTTTTCTTGTGGCTTTTAAGATTCTCTTCTTGTCTTTAACCTTTGACATTTTAATTATGATGTGTTTTGGTGTGGGCCTCTTTGGGTCCATTTTGTCTGGGACTCTCTGTGCTTCCTGGACTTGTGTGTCTTTTTCCTTCACCATGGTAGGGGTTTTCTGTCATTATTTCTTCAAATAGGTTTCTGATCCCTTGCTCTCTTTCTTCTTCTCGTACTCCTATGTTGTGAATGTTGTTATGCTTCATATTGTCCCGAAGTTCCCTTATATTATCCTCATTTTTTAAATTTTTTTTCTTTTTGATGCTTCGATTAGATGTTTTTTTCTACCTTGTCTTCCAAATCACTGATTCGATCCTCTGCTTCATCTAACCTATTATTTATTCCTTCCAGCGTGTTCTTTATTTAAGATATTGTAGTCTTCATTTCTGATTGGTCCTTTTTTTATGGGTTCTATGTCCTTTTTCATGCCATTGAGAATCCTTACAACCATCACTTTGACTTCTATTATCTGATAAATTGCTTACCTCCATTTCATTTAGCTCTTCTTTTGGAGAATTCTCTTGTTCTTTCATTTGGTGCCTGTTTCTTTGTCTCCCCATTTTGGCTGCCTCTTTGTGGTTGTTTCTATGTATTAGGTAGATCTCCAAAGACTCTGGTTCAGACCTATGTCAGATGCTGCCTGTGACTAGCCCTGGGCAACCTGTTTGGAGCTATCAACGACCCACAGGTTGTGGCTCCCTCTGCTGGGCCTGGGTACATGCGGAAAGCCTCCCTCCTGTTTTAATGGAAGAGGATTCTCTCTTCCCCTCTGTTATGGATTAAACTGTACCCCCCAAAATACATATATTGAAGCCCTAACTCCCAATGTGACTGCACTTGGCAACAGGGCCCATAGGAGAGTAATTAAAGCTAATGAGGTCATTAATGGTAGAGTCTTAACCTCATGGGATTATCATCTTTATGAGGAGACACCAGACAGCTGGCTCGGCTTGCTCTCTCTCTCTCTCTGGTACACAGGGGTAAGGCAATGTGAAGACACAGGGAGAAGGCAGCCATCTATAAACCAGAAAGAGAGGCCTCATCAGAAATGAACCCTGATAGCTGCTGATCTCAGACTTCTAGCCCGCAGAAAACATATTTGTGCTGCTTAAGCCACCCAAGTCTGTGGTATTTTGTTATGGCAGCCTGAATAGACTGTACACCATCTAAATCTGATCCCTCCAACCAGTGTTCTGGGTCAAATTCTCCCTTACCTTCTATGGTACAATTCTCTATCAATTATCCCCTCTCACTTATGTTTCCCCAACCTTTCACTCTCTGTTGACTTCTTCCCATCAGCAGAGAATGTGTTCAGGTTTCTCCTATCCCCCAAGGAAATCTTCTACCTTCCCCTTTCAGCAAATGCTACTCTCCATACTTACTTCAGAGAGAAACATGTTGGCTTTCCAAGTTCACTATACCCCCAATTCCTTACTTTCCATTCACTCCTCAATCTACTACAGTCTGGCTCCTGCAATCCACTGAAACGATTTATGCCAAAACCATTATTATGTCCTTGTTGCTAAATCTAATGAAGACTTTTTAACTTACTTTACCTCTCAGGGTTTTGTCATTATTAACACCTTTTTCTTAAAAGACTCTCTCCCCTTGGCTTTCCTCACATTATTCCATCATTTCTTTCACCTCCAAGATACCTTCCTTCTCAGTTTCCTTTGTAGTCTGGAATAATTAATTTTATGGTAGTGCTATAAAGGAAATGACCAACGTAAAGTGTAAAAGAAGAAAAACAAAACAAAACAAAAACAACTTCTTTCAATAGAATGATCAAGAAAGGCATTTCTAAGGTGATAATACTTTAGCTAGGACCAGAAGGATGAAAGAGTCCAATGTAAGAAAAACCTTGGAATGTTTAAGGAATGGAAAGACAATTTGTGTGGTAAGAATTTTGTGAACGAGAGGTAGAATAAGGTTGCAAAGACAGGAAACAGCCCAAACGTGAAGGGCCTTATAAGCCAATACAAAGATTTTGGATTTCATTCTAACAGGTGTCATTAAAGGATTTTTTTTTTTTTTAATTTTTAGAGAGAGGGGGAGGGAGGGAGGGAGAAAGAGAGGGAGAGAAACATCAGTGTGTGGTTGCCTCTCACATGGCTCCCACTGGGGACCTGGCCCGCAACCCAGGTATGTGCCCTGACTGGGAATTGAACCAGCAACCCTTTAATTTACAGCCTATGCTCAATCCCCCGAGATACCCCAGCCAGGGCTCATTAAAGGATTTTAAGCAAGGACCAAACCAATAGATGACAGTAACCAGCAGTAGGCCAATATTAACAAAGATGGAGAAAAGCAGACAGATTTTGGGATAATTTCAAATGCAGAACTCATAAGACTTGCTCATGAATTGGATGTAAGAGGTGATTTAAAAATGACTTCCAATTCTAGTGTCAACAACTGGGTGAAGGTGATTTACCTAGATGAAAAAAACTCTGGTGGGGTGAAAAAGGTAATGTGTTACGGGAAAAATCAAAAGTTCTACTGTGGGCATGTCAAGTGTAGAACACCTGTGAAACATTTATGTGGACACAGAAAACGGGTAGGTAGATGGGAGTTTGGAGCTCAAGTAAGAGGTCTGTACTGGAGGCAGCTTGCCTGGTGGCTGTCAAGCTCATGGTGGCAGACTTTGAACTTCCAAAATTCTAATTTTCATTTGACAGCTTGAATTTTATCACTGACCACAATAACTATCCATTTTTTCTCAAGTGGCGCATTCACTTTATTCATTTTCAAGCAAAGGGCTGCCAAACACTCAAGTCTGAATACTTTTGTCTGTCAGCTGTTCTTTCAAAGCACACAGCAGGAAGTGCTTTATGTGTACAGGTGACCCTGCACAACACGGGGGTTAGGGATGCCAACCCCTGCACATTCAAAATCCACACAGAACTTTTCACTCCCCCAAAACTTAACTACCAAGAGCCTACTGTTTACTAGAAGCCTTACAGATAACGTAAACAGTTGATTAACATATATTTTGTGTTAGATATATTAGAACACTGTAGTCTTACCATAAAGTTAGCTAAAGAAAGGAAAACATTAAGAAAATCATAAGAGAAACTACATTTATAATGTTTATTGAAAAAAATCTGCATATAAGGAGACCTGTGCAGTTCAAACTCATGTTATTCAAGAGTCACTTGTACCAACTGTACTACTCATTTCATCCAAAAGAGAGAGAGATTAAGAATTGTACTGTAAGGCTGATATTTAATAAAATTAATAATTTTCATTGCTGTCCTGGTCACGTGGCTCAGGTGGTGGGAACATTGTCCCATATACCAAAAGGCTGTGGGTTTGGTTCCCAGTCAGGGCACATACCCAGATGCAGGTTTGACTCCTGGTCAAGGTGCACATGGGAGGCAACCAACTGATTGTTTCTCACATGGATGTTCCTTTCTCTCCCTCTCCCCCCTCACCACCCCACCCCTTTTAGATATTGACTTATCTAAAGTCAATAAGCACACCCTTGGGTGAGGGTTAAAATAATATTATTATTTTAATCGCTTCATCAAGGACATTCTTAATTGAAATGGGAAAACAATTTTAACTGCAAGTGCACAGCAATGAAGAACACAATGACAACCAAGAGTCTGGTGCCAAGGCCTTACTATGGAAGCACTAACAGTTTTATCCACCAGTGTTTATGTGCCATTTGTACAAACATCAACACAATGGAAAAGGCAAATAACATGTTAATATTATGCAAATAGCTTTGACTTCCCAGATCCTGGAATCCAGGGAGCACACTTTGAGAACACTGATGTAAGAGGTGCTGGAGACGGGTGGGAGGTCTGAGGTTTAACAAGGGCTTTCTGTAAGGCATGAATTTTTTTTTTTGCCTACAAATAGGTATCTCAGAAAAGTCACTTCAATCTTACACACTTCAATAACCTCTGCCATTAACAGTGGGGATTTCCTTCTTTTTACCTTCCCCTTTTTTTATTCGGGGGGTTTCAAAGTCAAAAGTGTTTTCATAATAATCCTGAAATGTTATTTGTCTTTTCCACTTGTCATTCTCAGGAGTGTAGAGTGGCATTTTGCAGAGGCTGTATGATTCATGATGATGTCATCACTGTGCCAGCTAATGGAATGCATGATTCTGTATTTTTGTGTTCTCTAAAGTTTACCAAAAAGATTGGATTAGGATATAAGCTAAAGTGTTTTCAGCTCATTACTGCTATTATGCAACTACTATTTTCTGTTATACCTGCTATATCTCTAACTTCATTATCATCCAATAAACTATTATTTTTAAATCCCAAAGATTTCCTTGTGCCTATGTGGAAATACAAATAATAAGCATGCATTGTTGACTTGTTTCAAATAATGCTCAAAAAACTTTTTTCAACCCTTTTGAAAATGTTTAAACTGTTACTATTTTAGAATTTAATAATATTCTAAAGTAAAAAAATTATTTATAATTTTTTATATTTAAGGATGAATTGTGTGCTTTTAAAAAGATCAGAAGCCCTGGCTCGGTGGCTCAGTTGATTGGAGCATCCTCCTATACACCAAAGGGTCATGGGTCTGATTCCCAGTCAGGGCACATGTCTGGGTTGCAGGTTCGATCCCCAGACAGGCATGTAAGGGAAGCAATCAATCTACGTTTCTTTCTTTTTCTATCTCTCTCCTTTCCTCTCTCTCTAAAATCAATAAACATATTCTCAGGTGAGGATTAAAAAA